>CAJQZN010039488.1:0-13541 GCA_907164685.1 Colias eurytheme | reverse complement strand
CTCTCGATTTTTTCCCCTTGTCCCCATGATTTTTGTACGGCGTTGCGGAATAATGGATTAAAAGCAGTATAGCAATAGTATGACACAGATGCCGTACATGGTCAAATGACCAAATTTACCCCCGGTAACTCTCGGAAATTAAATAAAAATTCCGACTTGGTGGACCACCATTTTTGTACGGCACTGAGCGGTTTCTTATTATTTTTAATGGATCTATCGATGGTTAAGAATGCCGTACAAAAATATATGACCAAAATTTACCGAGTCTACCTGTACTTTTCAATTCTCATCTGCACTCAGTTGGACAGCTTACAAGTGACGGCATAGTGATGAATCTTATTATTTTTTGCTCTGCTATCGTTCTAGATATGTCCCATGGTGGTTCATTTGACCCATATTTTTGTCCTATGCGGGCTTGTAGTCTAAAAATGCATTACTGAATAATATGGAAAAAAACATAAGAGATAAAGGAAAAAAAGGAGGAACATGTTTTCTTTTTAATCCTATACATTTTAATCTTATAACATGTAGTAGCTCTCAAAGGGAGTAACTCTTACAAATAGTTTGTATAGCATCGTGAACTATTACAAGAAACTTAGATGGGAATTCCATTTTACTTCAATTGAAAATTCCGAAAGTTGTGGCCAGATTTAAATTTTGATGGAGCGAACATCTACGTGAGATTTAAGACGTGAAAACATCGGACGCGGATAAATCTGCTTTGTAATATGGTTTAATAAAATAAAAATCATTATATTCTGGAAATAATTTTAAGTTCATGAGTGATTGATTCATATAAATAATGTAAGTAAATAATACTTTTTCTTTTTAACTGACTTCAAAAAAAAGGAGGAGGTTATCAATTCGGCCGGTATGTTTTTTTTTATGTATGTACACCGATTACTCCGTGGTTTCTGAACCGATTTACGTGATTCTTTTTTTGTTCGATGCGGGATGGTGTCGAATTGGTCCCATAAAAATTTTATTCGGATAGGCCCAGTAGTTTTTATTTTATGAGCATTTTTGTCTGTATTTGTAAATGTTGCAAGTGCAAGTTTGAAGTCGGTTGTTTTTAACGCAGTTATTGACTTGTCAAATAACAGTTATTCCTATGAAATCTCTTACCAAAAAGAATAACAGCTCAAATCAGAAACAATTATTTTAAATATTTGTGTTATTTGTACAACAATACTTATTTATAATTTATGAATCTTTGTTTTTACGTTAAAATACCCTTTATTTAGAAAATGACTTTCTTATACACTTTACCCAAATATTATTCAAGTATCGTATCCTCCCAAGTCCGGAAGTACATAATTACTCAAATAAATTACCTAAGTATGTTTTATCCCAAAATTCCGGTAATAATGTTAAAGATAATAAAGGTTAGACATAATGGGGCAGTTTTTATTCCCCGCAGGTAACATCAATTAGCAGCAGATGCCTCTAGGTGTTAGGAGGTGCGGCTAATCCACGCAAGTTATATGGCAACCACGTTACGGATAGACGAAGAATTAGTGCACTGGAATCTGTGTAATTATTAATCATTTAAGATTTTTTTAATATTTTGCCCAGTTGGTGTGGTTTATTAAATTTGCTTTTAATGTTAATATGTATATTCTCAACAAATGAATCAGTTACTTTTTTTAGTTTTATGACATCGATAAATTGCCTTGTTATATTTATTTCGTGAATGAATTGCAAAATAAAATATGTATTTTGTTTGCAGGTGCCGCTTGGGTGATTATATTATAGATTTTTTCTTCGTGGTCTAAAATCTTTATAATGAAGAAAACATCCCAACACAATACAAATCTTTTTTCAAAATAAAAAGGTTCATCCATAGAGAATTAAATTACATAAATCACAAAACTTACCATTATGTCTATTATCTCTTCACGTAATCTATGTCCGAAAGTCGCAGGTTCACGGCGACTTATTAAAACGGTTGCTTTAAAATATGTCACGTTAGGGTGCCTCAGGGGCATAAATAATGTCAGTTGGCCGCCGGGGGCAGGATGAAACTGGGCGATCTCACCCCGGGTGTTCCCGAAAGATTAGTATGGAACTTTAAAAATGTTAGCATTGTAGTTTGTGCAACATACGTGGACAGTTTGTAACTTCTTTAAACTAGCTTTTGCACAGTGGTAGGTTATTAGGTTAATAGCTACCCACGTACCAATGAGATTATTAATTATAAATAGTGGAATTTTATAAAATTTATTTAGAATGTTAATCATTATTTTTATTACACGTTACAACACTATATGCCTAATCTTGAAAATAATTTTATTTTGCTACTTATGATTTGATTGATAGATGAATGAATAATTACATTTTTGTAAAGTACAGATGATAGTACCTACATCATCGAGTATTTTATTAAATTCTGCAAGTTTTTCATAAGTTTGTAGAATATTAAAATCTCGGAATATCTACATTATGGCCATCGTCAAGTGACCCAAGTGCTAGCAATGACCGCCGTTCGCACCGCGTTACAATTTACAACATTTCCCATAATATACCTCATTCAATTTGATCCTCGAATTATGGCGATGGAGTCTTCAAAGTTATGATCCTGCTCTTTGTAACGGTTTTCAATATTTAATCAGGGGATCGTATTTTTTAAATAGGTATTCTGTATTTTGTCAGAAGACTGTTGAAATTCATTTTTAACTTACTCATTTTTAACCAAATTAAAAAAAAGGAGGAGGTTTTGAATTCGCAAAAAATTCAATAAAAAATTAATTAGTTCTGTATCCGTTTCCATAATCTATAATTATGAAAATATATTGTACGAGGTATGAATATACATAGCGATTACATGTCAATTAGATATTGCTCCATCAAAGTGGATATAAACATCTATACTCATAGTATACAGGTACTCAAGTATTTTTATTAGAGTATCTATCTATATAGGATCTCTCAAAAATGATCCATTAAAGAAAGATACAGGATATGGCGTAGTAAAAGATATTCTAGAACGAATAATAATTTCATTATTATTGCAAACGATCAATAATGCCGTGTATCAAGGTTATAAGCACCTCTATCACGTAACAGACTTTTATTATCAATAAAACGTAAAGTTTGTACGAAGAACTTGAAATAAAGCACGGTAACGGTGTGTCATATAAGAAATATACTGAAAACTGTTTATGTGTGAATAAAAGTTGTTCAATGGCCTCGGGTTCCACTGGAGCCCGCAGAACTGTGGCAGAACTGCATTGAATAGGGTTGCACACGAACTTTGTAGTGGACCAAAGGGACTTTTAGGTCTGTTTGCTTACTCTTTAACCTGCATGGCTAAATAACTATTTTATTTTTGATACTTAGTTTTAAGGCATTCAAATCCATACTAATATTATAAATGCGAAAGTAACTCTGTCTGTCTGTCTGTTACTCAATCACGCCTAAACTACTGAACCAATTTTCATGAAATTTGGTATGGAGATATTTTGATACCCGAGAAAGGACATAGGCTACTTTTTATCCCGGGAAAATAACGCAATCCCGGAAATCCCACGGGAACGGGAACTATGCGGGTTTTTCTTTGACTGCGCGGGCGAAGCTGCGGGCGGAAACCTAGTAAATATTTCTCATTTATAAGGATAAATGAGAAATTTTTAAAGAATAGAAAATTTTCGATCACGAAGCTGGATTCGAACTAGCGAGAGACGTCTATACTTACTTTAAAAAATTCTGAACTGTTTATACTTATATTGTTTTATAAAATTATTAATCGAAATGTGTGTGCACTTTGAAAGATATGGAAAATGATACGCCATGACCTAATATTAAAAAAGAAGACTATTAATTATTTTGTTAATTGTAAAGGTACTATGGATACGGGAAATATTGTAACGGGGGGAAAAATTATTGCAACGTCATGAAGCAAATCCGTAATTGAATATTTTTTAAGTAGGTATGCATTATTTTTTTAACTATATTCATTTGATATTAAAAATAGCTCTATATTATTTTTTAATTTTCTCAGATGCGCACGTACCATTAAAATGCATTAAGTAACCATAACTCTTTAATGTCTGCATCGCGATATTTCGTAATTACTGTCGCATATAATAAAATATAGCCGAAATCGCATTTTCAACTCATTATAGGCAACCATAAGGGTGAAATGGACTCGCTTTTGTTCAAAAGCGTGCTCATTAAAAATAATAAAGACTGACGATTGCGTTCATAATAGCATTCGGATTTGTTTTTTTACATTTTCATTAAGTAGATACGTGGTAGCTTGAATGTAACCATTTACCTCTGCCCTACATCTAAATGAATCACCCACTTAATTATTTTTCTTGCAAAATGCCTAATATTTGTGAGGCAGACATTGAAGGTGGTGATGTGATCATCTAAATTATTACACACTTGGGAATTACTTGGGAATTACACTAATATAGAGACAATATTATTCGCCCTAATTTGACGTATTGTTAATTTTATTATAGCATTAACGAACATATTTTACAATCTAGAATTAAACGAATTTAAATCTTATGGA
This sequence comes from Colias eurytheme, assembly GCA_907164685.1. Classification (NCBI taxonomy): domain Eukaryota; kingdom Metazoa; phylum Arthropoda; class Insecta; order Lepidoptera; family Pieridae; genus Colias; species Colias eurytheme. The sequence goes on along the minus strand of CAJQZN010039488.1, from coordinate 9,019 downwards.
TTCAGACATTTTAAAGAATCTAATAATTCATTGATTACAGTTCATGAACTGTCCATATGATAGAGTTCTGATTTCTCAATGATTTTAATTATCGGTAGGTCTATGAAATGTTCATTAAACATTTTTTATGCACCTTACTGTCCAGGCAAAACATCGTTTACCAGGTCAGCATTACAAAGATAAATAATTACATATTTACAGACACAAAAACTGTATAAATGTCCCTCTTCTAAGAACAAGAACATCGTTCTGCTAATTGAAGCCTGCTGCAGATTAGTCCGACTTTTTGCAGTATAATTACCTACAGTACCCGACTCCTTGCCAGCATTTATAGTGAATCGTTAAAAATTTATACACTTATATTTCTTGTTTTACTTTTGTTAACGCCGTAAAGTGGTGCACAGAAAATTAGTCTGTCTGTTCTGTATAGTCTGTGTATCTTTTTAAAAGGTATTTTATATTTTTTCTTATGTATTCAATTTCATATTTTATATTAAAAAGGTTAGCATAGTATTTATTTAGAGCAATTGTAAAAATCAAGACATATACATATATTAGACGGGTGAAAGCAGAAATACACAGATAATATTAAAATAAGTATAATTCTTTTAACTTAAATATATGTTAAAACGTGAAACTTAAAATATATTTATCTTCAATATAAGTAGGAAAAAAATAACAGTCAGAAGCCTAGTTCCCATACAACTAGTTTTTTTTAAAGTTCTAACGTCATTAATCGTTTTCTTCTCTATGATATTTGCCAACTTTGGGCTAGTTTTTTGTTAGTAACCAAGCTAGGCGGAACATATGGAAGAAATCTCATATTATTTCTTCTTTTTCCCTTTATTCCCCTTTTTCTTAAGTACCTCGGGCTGTTCTGGTTCAGGGGGTGGAGTAGGGGGTAATTTTCTTTCCGGCCAAAGTCTTTGAATCATGTCAACTACACCTGAAAGTTGAGAATTTTAATTATTGTTGCGTTTAAATTCTGATTGATAATTTATATTAATAGAGTTAAAATAAATACACAATAATACGATCCCATTAAAAAAAAAAAAACAAAATGTTAACACCACGAAAGGTTTTCTAATAATGGAATCGTATCCACTTTCTGAAACTTAAACGTTCCTCGTGTTATTTATTGTATTAGTTGTATGTACATAGTGTGTAGTGTAATATAAATTAGTGTGAACACAGGCTCCTGAAAAACAGTTTACAACTATATTAGGAGCCTGGGTCATTAAATTTTTTAAGATAATGGTGCAAATAAATGATTTATTTATTTATTTATAGTCTAGCCGGTAAAATAAAACCATGTATCATAAGTTATAACAAATTAAAAACCCCATACATTACGCCTCTAACAAAAAACGTAATTTAATAAAAAGTCCACGTTATTATTCATGGAAATGAATTTGCGATAAAGTGAAAATTGCTAAAATAATGACCTCGTTTCGTTGTTTTTATTGCGCCTAATTGTTTTAAATTTGTTTCGATGTGAATTATGTCAAAATTGCCCCTCGAATTTAATGAGTTATCTCATAATATAATGAAGTGACCCGTTTTTAGAAGTTACATTGTTGCCTTTTATAGATATTAAAATTAATAATTTGCTGGCTTGTTACTTAAAGTAGAATCTATTAAACATGGATAATAAATAACTAGCCGCTTAGGAATAGTATTGCTTTTTGTACAAAAGAAAAAAAAAATACAATACCTTTTTTAAAGGTTCTTTAACTTGACAGGACACTGTTGCAGGAAATTAGCAACTTACTTTTTTCACTATCTATTTTTACACATTTAAAATGTGTTTGTCCAATATTGTTATTATTATTAATATTAATCTTACGATCCAGTTTAACAGTATTCGCTCCTTTATCAGTCATGGGCCCAGGAAAGCTCTCCGCCAAATGATTAATCAGGTCTTCATCAACATTAGCCCCAGCTGCTTTCAAATCACGAAGTATTTCACGTGGTTGCATTGTTTCTAATGTTTTTCGTTTTTCAAGAAAGTACAATCTAATGAAAATGAAAATTGAATGTGATTAATTATTATAATATTATGTGGAATGAGTCTAAGGGCCAATTTTTCAATGCTTGGATAAAACTTATTCGTCGAATAATGTATAAAACTACCATTTTAAAAACGTATTCTAATTGCCCGTATGTGTCAGTTTACGTGACATTTTAATATTATCGTGTAATACTTTATTGGACGGATAAGTTTTATCCAAGCATTGAAAAATCGGCCCTAAGACTCATAAATTTTTATTATTAACTCACTAGTTAGATAGATCACTATCCGCCCCGGCTTCGCCCGTGGTACATATTTCGCAATAAAAGGTAGCCTATGTCCTTTCTCGTTTATCAAAATATCTCCATACCAAATTTCATGCAAATTGGTTCAGTAGTTTAGGCGTGATTGAGTAACAGACAGACAGACAGAGTTACTTTCGCATTTATAATATTAGTATGGATTAATATTTTAAAGATCGAAAATAAATAAGTCTCGATAAATTTATATTATACTGCGTTACGAACGTTAAAAACTTTAACACAACTAACGCAATATCCAATTTTGCTTTCTTTCCCGGTCTTTTTGTGAGAAAGTCCAGTCTTTTCATAATGATAAGTCTCATATCTGCAGTTGATAAGGCATAGTTGTACAAAATATTCCCGTATGTAACATTGCTATTCTTCCGGTAATCATGTTTTAAAATTCTCTTACATTCCTAAAAAAAAATATGATGAAAATTAAAAAGGTGGTAGAGTATTCAATTACGGATTTGATTCAACAATAGAGGCTAATCCAAAATTGTTTCATTTTGTAAAGTAAAAAAATATTTTAAAGAAAAATAATCGTAATCTGTGATTAAATCCTAGAATTATCAACTTGGCAAATGTGAAAAAATATTTTACACCAACAATGTATTTGAACATTAAATACTATTTTAAAATAATATTTGGTAACTCTGGAAAATTTACTTTTCCTATACTTAAATAAACGAAATCAGTTCAGGAACTCTAATTTTCAAGAAAAACAATCAAACCTCTACAAACTCTTTGGTCACAGCAATATTATCCATAATGAGATTGTTTAATCGAACTTTTTTCTTCTCCAAAGCTCTTAAAAGAGTCATCGCATCGTCTGGTGTAAAGGGATTATTTGATACATCGAGAGTATCAAGCCTTCTTGCTTTAACGAGAGATACTCCTAATAACTTGGGAGCAGTTCGTGGCAGTCTAAAAATTATATAAGTTTAAATAAAAAAATATATATTTTGTTTTCGTGATCGTTTGCTCCATTTTCTTAAGTATCAGGCCATTATTGAATTGAATTTTCACATAATAAGAAAAGCGATTTAATTTTTATAAAATTATTTTTTACAATTATTGTACTAACGGCGCAATGGTAAGTAATTGGAAATATTGAATGGTGGATATGAGGTTTGACCCGATGATTAAAATAATATTGTTTGCAATTTTTCACAGGAAAATATTTTTAAGCGCACATATAATTTATAAATGATTTGAATCTAAAAGTCGAAAGGCTGATAACAACAAGTGGTATGAGTTGGTGAAGATTTCCTTACTTGTTATTACTTAAATCAAGTATCCTAAGAGAAGGTGCGGAAAGGAGTTTCCGTAAGGGTTTAGCGATTTTGAGGGCATTCCATGAGACATTTAGTTCAACGAGAAATTTATTTTCCCCCAGTTTTTCCATAAGCTCAGTGGGACCTGAAAAAAGTATTTATGAAATTTTGTTAACAAGTTATAAGTTGACTCAAGCCTAAAACTTAAAAACAAAAGTTTGAGATTCGATTGTAAGTGAGTGTTTAAAAAGTTTACTTGATTTTTAATTTTATCTGCACATATTTACATTATCACTGTTATAATATATTCCATTTAGAACATCTTTATTATTGTGTATAGATAATATTAACAACAAAGTGTCCTACGCGTTTGTCTTTGCAAACATGGGACGTTAATCTAACAATATATCGGGCCCTTGTCTCGTCTGTATTTTGATACTAAGCTTCATATGCCAGTATAATTACATTGTTTAGTCCCCTTTGTGTACGCGTTAGAGCAACGTGCATAGTATATCCATTGACTTGAAAACGTTCTTCAATGTATCGTTTCATAATAATGTTATAATGGTTAACGTTATTGGGTAAAGTAATAGTCTGAGAAGTCGAATTGCTTAGGGTAATCGTAAGGAGTCGAGCATGCTTCGGCACGAATTGGGCCACGCTCGCACCGGGGAAGGTACCACACCCTCACAGAATATCGGCGCCATAGTGACAGTTTATGTCGCGTTCCGTACGGTGAGTGAGGGTCCGGAGGCCCACATCCCTTCCCATCCCCTACCCATCCTCTCCTTCCCTATCCTCATTCCCTCCCATCCTCGCCCCTTCTACCTAACTCCTTCCAAATCCCTTTGAGGACACATCCACTTCCACTTCCCAGTGGAGTGGATGCTTATGGGCGGCGTGTATCGCTTAACACCAGGCGACGCGTCTGCTCGTTTGCTACCCTATATCATAAAAAAAAAACAAAAGATGACCGTCTTCCAAGAACATTATTCTGTAGAGGTTACTAAATGCTAGTAATGCTAATATAGTTTTGCTAGTTATGGGTATTCTGTATTCAATACATCATGTAGTGTTTTAAATATCGATATATTCGGAAAATGTTTAAGGTATGCTTGAAGAAGTATAATTCATAGTATAAACCAAGCGTAAGTAGAGAACTAGATGGCACTGAAGTACGTCCAGAGATATACTTGAAAATACATTGAACCTGATTTTATAAGAACCACATTGTTAGGTCAAGCTCGTATATAAAATACAATGCTAATGTCAGTACGTTCAGCCTCTTTATTTGAGCTTCCTAAATACAGCCAGGCGATGTGGCACCATCCATTTCATTCTATACCACATAAATATTTACGGGAACGTTCCCGACTTTATTTTCCACACAAGAGCTGAAGAGCTCCGTATACACTATACAAGTTATTAAATGTTAGTCCAACTGACGTATTCTAGTTGAAGAGCTTTTTTAGTTGGCGAGTGTTCGTGGTTTATTGTCTATTTATGTCAGGATTTTTATGTTTTGCTTTTTAAAACGTGGAGAGGTTGATTTTAGTTTTTTTCGAATGCGTATTGAAGGATTTCATTGACTTTTTTGCGTAATGGTCTTAGCAGATGATACAAATGTTATTCAATTAAAAATAAATATAACGTTAGTACCAAAAAAACTATGTAGTTTTTATAAGTATTTCAACAAAAACCTTTCAAAGTGGATAATTGATTCCAGGATAAATCGAGATGGCTAATTGTATTGTTTCCTTCAATAGCTCTTGCGAATGACAAAGCGGATTCCATTCCTAATTCATTAAAGCTCAAATTTAATCTGAAAAAGATCTCATTAATCAGAAATTGAAAATAAAGATAGCAGTAAAAGTAAATAATAGCTTACAATACTGTTAATACACATTAATATACTACAATACTATTAATAATATTTGATCGAAATCTTGTATCGCAGTCTTTAATCGTTCAATATTCTAATTTACTAACTTTGTTAAAATTACTATTTAACAAAGTTAGCTAATTTTGCCTTTATTATAATATACATTGCGTATGCTATGTTCTCTCACTTTAAATCACACATCAATAACCTTTTAATCACAGCTCCTTTAAACAATTGCTCAGCAACGTATTCAAATCCTTTGTCCCCAAGTTGATTTCGAGATAAATCCAGCAAATCTAAACTGCGACCGTAAAGCTTGGCAACAATTCTTCTTACTCCGCTACATTGTATCCTATGATATAAACAAAATATTGAGAGTAGTAAAACAGCACTACACATAAATCTATACATTTATTATCTATCTCTTTTATATGCGTTAAAAATTAGGGAATTCATTCTAAGATTTGTTTTGTACACACAGCAAAATACAAAACAAAAAATTAAAAGAATATAACCATTAAATATTTGGCAAATTGTGCTGTTTCATGTGCCTATCTTAGGTTACCAACACAGGATTTGATCTTCATTTATAAATTATAATATAATTGACCTAAAGTATAGATTTTGCGTCTGCGATTTCAATATATTATTATATTATTATTTGCATCTCCGGGTTACCTATCTTAATCTCGAATTTTAATATTCCGAATATCATAATCCAGAAAACGTTTGGACATTTTTTCATAACCCCGAATTTAAAAATTTCGAAGTTTTGTTTGCCATATAATCGCAACTCCGAATTTGATTTGCCCATTTCTTTATTTGTACGACGTTTTACAATCCAGACGAATGAATTCCAGACATACGAAATCTAAATGCACAAAATCCAGATGACCGTAATCCATATGCACGAAAGCCAGATTTTTAAAACACAAATTTTTGAAATACAGTTAATTGATTTCCAGACAAACAATGTCCAGATTTTTGAAATTCAAATAAACGATATCCAGCAAAACGTAATCCTTCCAGGGGGACGCAGCACGAACCTAACCTAACCTTCTGAATAGATTTTAACACTTCAACCTTTCTGTAATGGGCAAGTAAAACAATAGCGAGTCGGTTCTGGCACTCGCCGGCCGCTGCCACGGCACGCTCGCTTCGCTCGCTCGGCTCGTGCGTGGGGGTCACAGTTCAAACCTAACCTAACCTACTGAGTTGAATTTGACACTTAAACCTTTCTGTAATGGGCAAGTAAAACAATAGCGAGTCGGTTCTGGCACTCACCGGCCGCTGCCGCGGCACGCTCGCTTCGCTCGCTCGGCTCGTGCATGGGGGGTCACAGTTCAAACCTAACCTAACCTACTGAGTCGACTTTGACACTAAAACCGGTCTGTAATGGACAAGTAAAACAATAAATTTACTTACTGACAATGTTTATTTTCAGTCGATAGTAAAGGTATAATCACGATTGTATGGAAATCAAATAAAAAGATTATGAAAATCTGGCAATAGTTTATCTGTTATACGATTATATGGGAACCAAATAAAAAGATTATGAAAATTTGGCAATAGTTTATTTGGAAAATGGTACGATGGGAAACAAAAAAAAGTATTCTGAGAATCTGGTATAATGAGATCTGTATTATGAGAATACGGGAAACAAAAAAATACTTTTTAAAAAACCTGGTTTTGGTGCATCTGGAAATTGATTCATCTGGGAAATTAAAAAAGGAATTTTAAAAATTTGTCATTCATTACATCTGTCTTTTAAAAGTTCTAACAACCGTTTTCGGGGTTTTAAGATTCGGGTAATAGAAATTCGAGTTTTTAATAGGTTACCGCATCTCCGATATAACGTGGACGAAATCGTGGGTGTTTGCTAGCCAAATACAATATTCAAGTTCTTCGAATTCCAATAAAATTACCTGCATCCACACAACACAAGTTCCTGGAGAACCGTATTCTCAGCTATTAATTGACCCAGGTGGTAGCAGGCATCATTGTCCAGAAAATTGGAAGTTAGATCCAGGCGTACCACGTTGTTATTGTAGTATAGCGCCTTGCACATCGCCCGCATACCGATTGGATTCACTCCATAATACTATAAACATACAGAGATGAAGATTAAGATAAATAGTTAACAAAGATTAAAAATCTATGGTATTAATTATTAGTTCTTAGTAACATAATAGATACTACAATTGAAAAAATACTTTCTGAAATTCATTGTTTTTCAGAAATGCAAATACGAGATTATTTTTGAAGATACTATAGATATAATTAATATTAGTCATTAAAGGTAAAGTATGTATAATATCTGTAGCAAAAGAAATCGATCATCAGATAAAAACTGAAAAATTCCAAAAACAAAAAATAAAGTTACTCCAAAGCAAAATATTAAGGTTTGGTAGTCATAATAATATATCATACTAAATTAAACTTTTTAGCACTATGAATATAATATGGAATTCAATAACTTTTAAATCAATAGAACGTTCCAGCAATCCACGCCAAAATGGTCTCACGGGGATAACCTTCATTTTCTCACATTCGTCTAAATATACTTCTTGACCATCGTCTGGATAATACTTTTGTTCTTCTGCAATATATAATATAACATTCAAAATAATATAACATTCAAAAATGTGAATTCCCGTGTACGGGGCAGATGTATGATGCAACTGTTACACTAATCGCTTTTCTTTATGGACATATTAATGATCAGCCTTCTGTTTCCTGACCAGACTTAGACAGGATCCTTCGGTTCTACGTTCACGCGTTGGAGGCGACGGCCAAAAATTTAAAGTATAAACGAGTAATAATTATCATCTAAAGTTTAATAAAAAGCAAGTCATTTAATGGACAATACTGACCTGGATCGAGTAAAGCCCGCAAAACTCCAGGATCTTTAATTCCCGGGTAATTGTAGTAAGGATGAATCAAAATTGAACTCGCAGACATCGGTATATATTTGGTGCAAATTTCTCCACTACCAGGGTTATAAAGGCCATCTTTGTATAGCGCCATTTTTGGAGGATCTTCAATAGTAATGGCTATAAGGGACGACCATTCCTCTCTCGGTGGTTCCTCTGAAGAAGATGAAAATACTGGCTGTACCAGCATCTCATGGATGGAAAGTTCTTCTGGTTCTATAGACGAACTTGAGTGCGGCATTGTTTTTTTTATATTTTAAGATTTTAAGGATAAAATATCTATTATACGTAATTTGTGCTTAAAAGCAAGCTAAAACCTTGGCTAAAACAGTACCACAACAGTACTGTCAAGTGACATGTGATTTTCATTATTGAAAGAAATATCGGCCAGTAGTCTTAAACTTTCTAAAGAGTTTTGTCCAAATACTAAATCAATTTTGTAATGCACAAAATATGTAAAAAAAAGATTCTTCTCAATTATAAGAAAAAGCTAAAGACTGAAAGGAGAATGGCGAAACTGGGCCTTACTGTTACAGAAATCATAATATATTTAAAACTAGCTTTCCACCCGCAGCTTCGCCCGCGCAGTCAAAGAAAAACCCGCATAGTTCCCG
>CAJQZN010039486.1:0-12364 GCA_907164685.1 Colias eurytheme | reverse complement strand
TCAGAAAAATATAATAATGATAAAAGCCAAACGAAACGATGCAACGACCAACACATCAACAAAAAAATGTCACTCAAATCGACATGACGTTTCAATCTATAACCCAACCATATTAAAATGTGTTGCTGTTCTAGGAAATTGGTTTAAAATGAAGGCCTTCATGATTTATACGTATAGTCATGTAAAGTTTACTTTGAGACCAAAGTCATGATTATCGGCTCCTTAGCCTTTACTAAGTAAAGTATAGTTTTTGGAAAGTAAAGATGAGCTTGACACGACTAAGAATTATATTTTTGGGGGAAAGTAGATCTTTCCATCAAAGTAAAGATAAAGTGCGATCTATGAATCTCGGCCTTAATCTTCAGAATCATTCAAGGGCTCGTTCAGGCTGTAAAATAGTTGATTTAGGAGCTCCACCCCACACTGCAATACCGTAAGATATTGCAGTGATATCGATTGAGCTAAAGGATTATAAACAATAGTTAGGATTCGATTATCAGCAGAATTTTTCAATAACTTAAAACCATAAATTAACTTACGGACACGAGCAGTCATATATTTAATATGGACATGCCAAGAGAGGTTTTCGTCAATAGGAAATCCTAAATATTTTATAGTTCTCGCCCTTTCGAGATGAGGACAATTACAGGTACTACTATCACAGTATGATGATCCGTTACATAAATAAATGTATTGCTCGGACTTTGCTTAGCACGAGACGAGCCATGACAAATTGTGAAGTTGTACCTCTATACATACTACTGTCGGCAATAGTAAGTGGCTTGGTCTGGTAGCTTTGGTACTGGCAAGTTTTTCTGGCAGTCGAAATTTAAAGGTTATCTCATCATCGTTCTGCAACCGAAGGTATTTGTAAAACCATTTTGCTCGAAGTTTATGTACCCGTAACTGAGCCATCAAAAGAATTTTGCGGCTGTGGACCTTTTCATTTTTTATAAGTTCTTTCATCTCAGCACACTTTGTAGTAAAAATGCGTCGAAAAAACTCATATTTTACTGACCGTTCATGAGTATTATTGTAAGTTCTCCAATTTACGTATCGGATATTGGACTTTAGATCTCCCTCGTGTGTAATGAGATTCTAATGATTTCAAGTTTTTTATGAACTTCTTAACTGATTCCGTGCAACCAGCATATTTACTCGACCTTCTGTCTACTCCACGGTTTTCTTTTGGCAGTGACATTGTGGTTAAATTTTGTTTGCATATTCTTTGAATGCGATCTTTGGATATATGTACAGTGCCACAAACTTATCTGACCCGGTGGCAAAAACTGGAACTACGTGCCGCCATTTTGAAATGTCACATTTTCACAGACTTTTCATACGAAATATTTTTTTTATTTAAAAGAAAGCGACATCAGTGACACCTGTCACCGGGTCAGATAAGTTTGTGGCACTATACTAAGAACTGTTGTCATAAATTTTTGACACACCTTTTAATTTTATTTTTCGTCCTTGCTCCGTGTTTTCTGCTTTAGATATAAAATATGTAATAGTTTGTTTCCTTTTATTATTGCCACCTTTTTTATTTGGAGTCTTAGCACAGCAATATTTTAGCAAGACTTAAAGTATCTTATTTGATTTTATCACAATTTTCATAAAAATGTCTATGAAATCTGCTGACATCCTGTATCATCAATTCGTCACATCGATATCCCTGCTTTTTATTACCATGCTCACATTTAGGGAGCCCTTTACGTTTGTGCCTGAAACGAAAAAACATTAGTATTATCTTTCCCAGAGCCGACCAACTAGACTTACAAAATGTTGTACCAAAAAGGGCTCTTTCAATTTATGCGTTTCGTATCGGACCGCTGCAGCTGCCGCACGTTTTCCGTGCCGCTAGTTATAACCCGCTGCCGTGCCGTTGCAGTACGGTAGCAGTCCGTTACCAAACGCTTAAATTGAAAGCGTATCTGACTGCCGTGCGTTTGTATGCTAGTGCTGTTTTAAATGTATTTGACACCAGTTAAGCCATGGAATATAACGAAGAAACATTACTGTTAGTGCTCTTGTTGAAAAATATCAAACAAAAAAATAAATAAAAACTACGCCTCCCAAAAAGAGCATCACCGATGTTTTCGTTAACATGTGATTTTGGTGATTTCCATACTGTCTACGCCTGTTAAACAAATTATAGCAATCACGCGCGCCACCAACATAGGTTCTCATTTATTTTTATTTTATTATATAGGGTAGAATGTATATTTTTCACTTATCGAAAAACTTTTGTACAAATGGCGTTTTTGTCTTGAAATTAAATCCTTATAAACGGAATATTGAGTTTCACTAAAGAAATTCCAGTTCCCAAGCCTAAAGCCTAGCCTTTACCCTAGGTTAAAAGAAGACCCAAGCAGTTTTTTTTAATTACTTAAGAATGCCTACAGAATGTTTCTTCGAATTACTGAAATTAGTTAAAAGTAAAATTCAGCGACAAGTAACTATATTCAAACATACTATATCAGCTGAAGAACGACTACTGATAACATTGAGGTAAGTAAATTAAACAGCTTCTTTTTATATTTATTTATTTTTAGTGTTTTTTAGTTACAAAATAATATTGAGACGAATCTAATTACTTACTAGTTCAGTGAAATCAACAATTAAATACGAAATAGGGTTTTTTTAAATAAGCTGACACACGCCAGACGTTGCCGCTGATGTGCTACTGTACGTCACTGTCTGTAAATTTGGAAAAATTATAATAAATACAATTATGTGGGAATATCGTCTGTAAAAAGATCATTATATATCGTCAGTGATACTGCAAATATATGTTGCCAAGAACTGATTTTATAGCAGAGAGAAAAAACGATATATTTTTATTTGATTTTGATACGTATTTGAAATTCATATGGTGTTCTATCGTCAATTAGACCTATTTAGCCATATGCAAATGAATCCTGAATGTTTCTTTAATGTCAAAATAGGTGGACATGTAACATTTTGCAACAATAAATTAAACCTATTCTTTTGACTAAGTACCTGTTGCTGTTATAAAAGGTAGCTGATGTGATTATTTGATTTGATATCAAATAAATCTGAAAAATATTGGTTAGGAAAACCTTTACTGGTTAGGAAAACGAGGTTGACTGGTTATGAAACACTAAAAATACTAAAATATAAATGCTTTATTAGTAAAATCACTTAGCAGCTAACTATTACAGTTTGTTTAGTACACAAGTGAAATAATGAAGAAAAATGCAAACAAATGGATTTAAGCCAATTTTCGAATATGTGGACATATTTCAATATCTAAACAGCCATATTTTTATTTTATTTTATTTATTTATTTGATTTACCAACGTTTCTTTACATCACAGATAAAACATCAAAGTTAAAATACAATTTTATATGATCAATGTAAAAAAAAACACTTATAGGTAAACACAGCATGCGTAAAGTAAGTTTAAAAGTAATTAATGAATTAACTACTAAGTATCTTAAACAATGAAAAAATTATAATACATATATATATTATGCACTTATCTATTCTAATCGTTAAAAAGGGAATTAAAAATTTTGCGGAGTTTGTTGGGGGAATCTGTGAAAATATCAAACAACTCACTGTAGTCATTTACAGTATTACAAATTCTCGCAATGGGTGAGTTTCGACCCGATACGGTTCTGCGTTGAGGATGTTCTAGTGAATCATAGAATAAATGATGATCTGAGATAAGGATTTTCATTTCTTGAAGATGTCCAAAGGTCACTTCTATAGCCAGCTTTTGATACAGAGGTCGTTGACTTAGGCATAAAGAAGTTGTATTCGCTGGTCTTCTAGGTAAACATTCCCAAGGCTGATCAAAATCAGTTTTGTAATTTATTTTACCTTCATTTGGATCATACTGTAATGCTACAATTTCAGTAACATACGGATCACCTTTTTTTATTCCCCGGTCTCAAGCTTTTGTATTTGCCCTGAGCAAAGCTATGAAAGTCCTTATAAAGTCAGATAAAATACTTTATAAGGCTCGGGATCTTGTCTTGCTGATTTAATAATACTCACATAGTCGGCGGGAACAAAAATATCTCGTTTTCGGCCACGCAACTTCTTCTCGATTACGCTATGAATGGAATCAACTGTGTTTTACATAATTTCTTATCACGTGACTGTGGCGAAATGTCTAATAGTAATTTATTAATTCAAGACACGCGGACAGATCAGGTGGTTCAAAATGAACAAAATATGAGAGCAACATCAGTTCGTGATAAGTTTGCAAAATACTTTGTTAACGAAGGACAATTATTATCATGGCAAAAATCACGCATGGCAATCATCATCACAAAATATGATTTAAATAACCAACAATTACCTGCTGAGTTTTTTTCACCAGTCGTTTTATTTTTGAAATCTTCTATAAAATTTTCACAAATGCCTTTCCAAGCATTTTTTGTTTCCGTCCGATTACTGTGTTTATCACTTTTGGAGTTCCATATAGCAGGACGTATTTTAATTTCATTTATAAAATCTTCCACATTTATATCATCCATTTTATAAATTATAAATTTGCGTTTATAAATTATCCTCACGTATAGTCACCGCACTAGAACGAACTGAACTGAACACGTGAAAATGTGTATCCACTGCATTGTAATCTATGGAGCTGTATGAGGCAGACAAGCCAGTTCCAAACATTACAAACAGTGCCAGTTTTCACTTCAGTGAAGACGTGTATGAATTAGGTGTTCTCCGGCCATAAATAAATAAATATTATAGGACATTATTACACAAATCAACCTAGTCCCACAGTAAGCTCAATTAAGGCTTGTGTTGTGGGTACTAGGCGACGATAAATATAATATTTAATAAATACATATATAGATAATAACACCCAGACCCAAGAACAAATAATTGAGTTCATCACACAAATATTTGCCCTGACCGGAGATCGATCCCGGGACCGTCGGCTCAATAGGCAGTTACTTTACCACTGCGCCAACCGCGTCGTAAATGTTTTATTCTAATAATTCATAAACCCCAGGCATATTACAATCATCCCCATCCTCGCTTTCATCAGATGAATTATTTAAATTAATTATGATTCTTCTGATATTGTGTCTCAAGCTGCGTCTCTACCCTGATATTTGCTTACCTCCTCAATAGCACGCAGACAAACTTTTCTCCATTCCTCTACAGTTATGGCGTTCATTTTTTCTTCAGCTACTGACATTATAACCTTCTTATTCATTGCGACATTCTTTTTTGTGACATGTTTTCACTATCCCCCATATATTTTCTATAGGATTAAACTCCAAGGCTTGCCTCGACCAGGTTTTAACACTGGAGCCATTTTGAATTAACAATATAAATAACTTTATTTGGAAAAAAAAAATTATATACATTTTTATTATATAAATAACTTTATATTGTTAATTCAAAATGGCTCCAGTCCTTACACACAAATGAAACACTTCAACAAATATTATAACAATGAACAAACACAAAATTTAACAATAAACTACGTAATAGTTATAAATTTTGAATGAAATGTGTGTTTTATGTTCTAACGGTACCAAGTGACTGATGCCAGACTGCACGTGGCAACTGCGGACATCGTAAACTGGTTTATTCTGGTTTTGTGCGTGTTTCCACTTTCCACTATCAAGTGACGATTTATTTATTTGTTTTCTTTCGGATAAGTATAAAATTAAATAGTAATTCAGGATAGCATTATATCGAAACCATTTTTTATAGGCCAGAACGATATGTTGGCATATTTAGTCTATAATAGACAATGTAATATGAATTAAGTTGGCAACATTCCATTAAAAAAAATATATATCTATGTCCGCCCATTACTATTGTACTGCCATATTGTATAAGTCAGCTAAAAATAAAACTCCACATCTCAAAGTATTTGCTATTTTTATTTTAACAACAGGTTATGGGCCCAGGCACATAACTTTGAAGAAGAAAGCAAACCATTTGGATCGAAAACTGTTTTCGTCGAAGAAAAACAATTGTCGACACCCTCCGGGTGGCGCGAGAAATTGTTTTGAGGTTATCAGGAGGTTACCACTTGGGTAAAATAAAACTTGCAACGCAAGGACGGGACGAGCAGGCAGTCAAAATTATACAATATGGAAGAAATCAAGCACACGAGCATAAAATTGGAGGGTGCATCTAATTGGAATGTGTGGAAATTCCAATACACCATTTTACTACGCAGTCATGGTCTGTTGGATCTGGTACAGGGAATATCGGTGAAGCCGAGAGACGCTACTGAAATAGCAGAATGGGAAAAACGTGACGCTAAAGCTCAAACATGGATTGTTACCAGGATGTCGGAAAATGCAATTATACATATAATTAGGGCTCCCACACATAAACACGATACGACGTCGCGTCGTACAACGATGCGGCGTCGTATAGTTCTTGACGCAAATATAGTTTGATACGTCTCATTTTTTGAAAATATTTTAAATGGTTTGACCTTTCCTTTATTATAAAATGCCGCAGTAGAGTCACAACCTGTGAATGCATCCGTGTGTACCACTTAGATGAAAGACATTCGTAGGACTACATTGCACAAATGCTCACTAAAACATGTGAAGAGTGGGGATTTAATACGGATAGTCACAGCAGTAGTAACAGATAATGCTGCAAATATGGTGAAGGCTGTCAAAATTGCATTTGGCAAAAAAAAGCATATCCCATGCTTTGAGCATACACTTTATTTAGTTGCTCAACATATTTTGGGGATTCCTGAATTACAACTAATCATAACGAAAGTAAAAAAAATATTGTTTCTTTTTTTTTAACAAAGTTGTATGGCAAGCGATGAGTTGCGTAAATCAGTAAAGACCAGACGACTGAATAAAAACAAAAATTTGGACACGTTGTGGAGTCATACATTAGCTATAGCGTATGAAAGCTTACACCCAATCACTCAAAGCAAATACAAGGATTTGATGAGCTTAGGGCGTTTGTCCACTACAAGGAATTTTACGGTCCGGCATTCCGATTTTTTACGGTCCGGTATGGCACGCCATTAATCTATATACTAGCTTGTGCACTATGCGTAATTTTACTGTCCGACATTTTACTTTTCCCTATTCCGGATGGTTTGTTGTGTCTACGAGTCGCTGTAGGTATAATTGTTTTCGAATGCCCACTTGCTTGGATTTTACTGTTTTCACTGCATATGCCAATTAAAAGCAAGCTCTTGTTTTACTTTCTTTTAGTTGGCAATGAGATTTGAGAAGTCGGTATTGTTATTTTATATACATTGACCAAGCATTGACCTATAATTATTATCTAAGTAAGTGTTGGTAAGTTAAAGTTCAAGTGGGAATAGCTTTAGCTCCTCGTCACCGATTAAAATAAATAAGTGAAACACGCATTTTAAATCTCTTACGGAACTTTACTTTTTATTATAACGAAGTAATATAATATTTCACCTTCTATATTTTTTACTCGTTTCTTGTAAAATGCAAAAACAATCATTTATGATAGCATTATACCGCCAAACTTCCTTGAACTGTACCGCACTAATCCGAGTAAAGACGGACAGGTGCACAAGCAATTCATCGGTTTTTTCATGCCACACCGGACCGTAAAAAATCGGAATGCCGGACAGTAAAATTCCTTGTAGTGCACAAGCGCCCTTATGCTCCAACGATGCAATTCCAGAACAATACAGAATTTTTTATGTAAACTTGCCGCACTCAAACACTCACTTACTCAAATAGCTGAAAAACGTCGGAGTCGTTTTCGCCCGCGATTTAATTCATTTGAATTCCGATATGACAAAATTATTATTATTCAGGAATTATATTTATTTATTATTTTATTTTTATTTGTCATCCAGTAAAGCAGCTGACAATGTGGATGTCGTAAGGGTCACTGAAAATCAGTTTAAAGGTGCCTCAGGTATCCTGAGTGGCTTCCTTTTTTAGCGCAAGCTACAATACATAAATTTATGTTTTCTATTACTTACCTATTATTATTACCACAATGCCTGGAATGGTACTAACAGTGTCAAGGCCCTGCGAGGGGGATGCGTAAAGGCATTTCCCAACGTTAAAAAAAAAGCTAGTGACGCACAAAACTCGCGCAGCTTGAAAAAAATTTGAACACCAGTCATTCAAAACTCCGTGAACGCTTGAGTGTAAACGTATTTTTTGCATTAGTGAAAACTTCTGTCAAATAGTGATTCGCTAAATATTATTAGAAACGATGGAAGGGTAAGTAATAATTGATTATATATACTAATTATACTATAGTAGTTCTGTTAATTTTCACTAATAATCGGTTAACTATCAGCATGTTCAATGTCGAACGCGTGATGACGATTTTATCGTCGTTTTATTTCAGCCAGAAATGGATAAAAAGGCAAGTTGATGTTAGATCTAAAACTTTTTTTAATTTTTGTAGATTCCAATCCTTATGGTCGTCCTTACCAGAAATGGACGCCTCCCTCTCCATGAGTAAAGAGCCTCTGATGTGCTCGGCTCCACCATCTCCAGCTCTGTAATTATACTGTTATTTTTTAAATTTTCAAATGCAATAAGTTATTAACCGTAACAATCAAATCGAATACTTATATTTGCAGGTATTTGAATGTGGTGGGAGCGGGCATTCAACTCCACGAACTACCGCTCTAAAGAGACCCGCGTAAGTTTTCATTTATTTTATTTGTTACTAAAGTTTTATTTTCTGGGGAAAAAATATTTACAATAACACTGCTATTTTTGTTGTTACAGAAATAATGACTCTACTGGAGAGGGCGAGGAGGTTCCGGCTTCGAGGCGGTGCTTGTAAGTTCAAAAATGAGCAAAATTATATTTTTAGTTATTGCGATACCGGTACTGATTCTCTTGTTTTCTTAGGATTCCACCAGTGAGGGCTTCATCTTCATCGGCAGCTGTCAGGGCTCGTCCTTTAAGGGACGAAGACATTTCCCAAATTTTGAATAATTATGGTAAGTTAATATTTAAAAATGATGGACATCATCTGTTTACATAGGTAAAACAGACTACAGTATATTAATATTATTATTATTATTTACACAGGCAGTGAAGAGGATGCTGACAGCGATGATGAAGATAAAGATTTGGTGTATCCGATACAGCTGCCTAGGAGGGCTGACAGACTTTTTACGTCTGAGGAAGAGACTGAGGTGCCACCGATAAATGCGGACATAAGCTTTGAGTGGCCACCTCAGCCTTCCTCCAGCCTGCAGCCCCAACCTAGTGCCCAGCCCGAGCCCGAACCCAACGCCGAGCCCGAACCAAGAGCCGACCTCGAAGCCATTGCCGAGCCTCACAACAAATTCGATTTTAGGTGGAGAGGGTTTCAAGAATCTCAAATTCCTCCTGAATTGAGAAAGGAACCATTCTCCGAGAATAATTGTGGACCCACAGTTCCATTGACGAGCCCATATGATGCATTTACTGCTATATGGGATCGCCAAATAATGGAGCACATTTCAGTGGAGACAAATAGATATGCTCAGCAAAAAGTAACGGCCATGATTCATCATGGGCTACTATTGCCAAACAGCCGTATCACGCGATGGCGGGATACCAATCCAGATGTACGTGTATTTCGCAACAGTCCTAGCGACTGGGATTATTGTGAAATGACGTGTAGACTCATACTGGAACTTACTATCTTCTCCTGGGTTTGCGGCAAGTCATCTTAGTCCTAATATTATTGAGCTTTGTGAAGAGCATAACATCAAGTTTGTGTTTTTGCCGCCAAACACAACACATTTGACCCAACCATTAGATATTGCTTACCACGGCTCTTTAAAGAAGGAATGGCGCAAAACAGTTCAATGAACAGTTCGTATGTGAAATGTATCAAATGTTCTAGCGTTATAACCGACGCAAAGAACCACAATCCCCTGCCTATTTTTCACTAGCTCGATCAGAAATGCCTGGATATTCTTCGCCTGTTCAAACGTATGTTTCATCACCGTCTCCATCACCACAACAACAAGAGGAACTAGTTACGCAGTACTTATTCAGAGCAGCCAATGCAGCAACAAAGGGCACCTATTCAACAGCGCATCTACTCAGAGTCACTACCATTTCATTCTCCAGTGTAATTCATATTCCAGAAGAAGCAGCAACCGCAGGAGATTCATCAGTGATTATAATAAGCAATGAATTGATTCCAAAAACTACTGAAGACTACACAGATTATACTAATGACACGAGCGACCAACCTAATGAAGGTCCAACAGATTATGATAATTTGATTCATAAGGCTTTCAAGTTCTCTTAATATTGAAACCAAATCACATTTAATCACACATGTTCCTTGAATACTAAGTTTAGTTTACAAATTGTAAAATCTAATATGACCCGTATCGTAATAAATGTTTTAGATTATATATATATGCATTTGTTTTTATATTCAAATACCTTTATTTCCGTCTCCAGTACTTGATTCAAAGCTTGGCACACTTCGGGTATTATCAGCGATATCAGTTGAGGTGACACTTTAAACAAAAAGTGTAAACTTTCTAGGCTATCTCCAGTTGCCAAAAATCGTAATCGTAATGCGAGGCGTGTTATAGCAGGGATTGACAATGAGTTTGAAACTCAAATTCCTATTCAAACCCAGCAAAATAATGATGTTGATCAATTCAGTATTTCTACAAAAAATCTTGCAAAATCAATATAATATGGAACAAAAAATAAACATTCTG
The DNA here is from genome assembly GCA_907164685.1 of Colias eurytheme. Taxonomy (NCBI): domain Eukaryota; kingdom Metazoa; phylum Arthropoda; class Insecta; order Lepidoptera; family Pieridae; genus Colias; species Colias eurytheme. The sequence continues at coordinate 1,682 of CAJQZN010039486.1, read as the reverse complement.
GAAAGTAATAAAAAAAAATATTTCATAAATTGGCAAGCTTATCGGTACAACTAGACGATGGATTTTCCAAGAAGGATCTGAACAAAAATGCAGATGTGGTTTCATTGGCCGAATCCAAACTAAGATTTGATAGTGAAGCTTTCATCATAAAACCTATTGACTCTATTTCAGACCTAGAGAAGATGGAGTCATTTCTATTGGACAAAAAAAATAAAATTAAACTTTTAACACAATATTCTTTTGTATGTCCAAAATCAGAGGGCAAAGGGGCAACATGCGCCTATAAAATACTAGACATGTTTCTATCTCGGGAATTTTTGTGTAAATGCTCTTGGACAGGGGGAAGCAGGAGAAGCGAGGAGACCAAATTTGGTTTGAAAAATTACAAAAACATCCTTAATTTTTTCTTTAAGGTCCTGGGATGGCACTTACACCCTGACTAATAACGAAAATTTTTTCAAGTCTGTGTTAAAAAACTCTGGCAAGAGGAAACTGAATAAAAACGAAAGAGCCTCTACAAAAAGGACAAAAAAGCTCTATTTTTACTCTTAAGATATTATTTGAATTGATTAGTATTATTATGAAAGCGAATCCTGATTCATCCATTTATAAAAATATGTAAAGAAACTTCATTTCTTTGTATTAAGTTTAAGTACCTAGTGGATTTGAATTTTGCCGCTCGGCATAGATAATATTATAACATTAGTGAGACATACCTACGACAGAGGTCGCGAGGGAACTAATAATGGCGAACGACGCCAAATAAAATTGTAATGTGTTAAGTAATCTTTGAACTGTTTAAATTGTGTGCTTAAGTTAATAGTCCATTGAATGAGTCCCTCCAAGGGGGGTCTAGAGTGCGTGAGTTAGTAACGTAAGATGTTTCTTCGGAAACATGTCAAGAGTCCCTAGGTAATAAACATACTAAAACCCCGGGCCACTAGGAGGAGCCCCGGAGTGGGGGGAGGGGGGAAATGGGTCCATTTTTTCATTTTTCGCTTAAATCTCAAAAACGGTACATGTTAGAGAAAAACTTTCAAGGAAAAATTGAAAGGCCATAAAATTATCTACAAGTTGTACCTGAATCATTTTTTCCTATATCCTACCGTTTCTGAGTTATACGCAGTAAAACATGATTTTGGCTCAAACAATTTCCACATCAATCGATCAAAAAATATTTCTTTCTTCCAAAAAACTCAAAAGTGCAACTTGTGACCGGTACTGATAGATTGCTCTTAATTAGGTCTATAATTGGTAAAATAAACACATTCCTCCATGGAAGCCTTTAGGAGGAATCGATTGTCAAAATATTATATTATGGTAGTTTGAGTTACTGAACTTGATCTTTTTATTTTTTTCTTCCAAAAAACTCATAAGTGCAACTTGTGACCGGTACAGATAGATTTCTCATAATTGGGTCTATCATTGATAAAAATACCAGATTCCAACACGGAGGCGTTTACGGGGAATTGAATTTTATTAGGGTAGTTACGATACTTGAACTTTTTATTTTTTTTCTCCAAAAAAACTCAAAAGTGCAACTTGTGACCGATACTGATAGATTGCTCTTAATTAGGTCTATAATTAGTAAAATAAACACATTCCTCCATGGAAGCCTTTAGGAGGAATCGATTTTCAAAATACTATATTAGGGTAGTTTGAGTTACTGAACTTGATCTTTT
>CAJQZN010039483.1:0-10176 GCA_907164685.1 Colias eurytheme | reverse complement strand
TATTTTGTAAAATGGAGCTACATCTGCCAACAAACTGTTTTACAGTTGGGCAGAGTATTGTGATAATATGTATATGTGTCTTTGGTTCTGAAATAAATAAAAATAAAATAAAATAAATAAATAAATATTACCTTACAAATATCCTGCTCCTCGTCAGCCTTTAGTCGACAATGTGCGTAGTTGTCGCATTTTAATTTAATATCTATACAAGTATTGTCTGCGCAGTCGAATTCGGTGTCAGGGTCACATTTCTCTTAAAAAACACACAATTATTAAAGCATACAAAAATAACATTAAGTATTATTGGTCTAGTCACCTAGTGTATCATAATTTAAAGCTTTTGCTTCGTTAACGGTTTTTACTTTATAGTGTACTAGATGTCCGCCCCGGCTTCGCCCGTGGTACATATTTCGTAATATAAGGTAGCCTATGTCCTTTCTCTCCTCCATACCAAATTTCATGCAAATTGGTTCAGTAGTTTAGGCGTGATTGAATATAGACAGACAGACAGAGTTACTTTCGCATTTATAATATTAGTATGGATAAGTGTATCATACTGGAAAAAATGCGTGTGTGCAGAGAACACGTGTCAGAAATCAGAAGTAAAACTTCTTTAGCAAGATTCAAAGATATCAAAATCGTCACCTTACTCCATGACGTGACGATATTGCCACGACGAGACCTTGAAATTTTACCCTCAACACGCCTAAAGAAGTTTCACTTCAAAAAATCATCGATATAAAGCAGAAAAATATTATAGTCAAATAGAAAAAAAGGATAACTTTTATTTGTACGAGAAATTAGAAACCATCGTCACATACAGGCTTTGATTTATTATTTTATCTTAGCTCAAACTATATTCTCTTATCTCATTTTCCTTCTATTTTCTTATAATGCCAAAGCACTATAATACTAAGTATATCATTTTCTTTAGCTAGCAACATAGTAATACATAATACAAAAAGCTTTTGGGCGTGAGCCATATAAAATACTAGCTGTTCCCCGCGGTTTCACCCGCATTGCTCCGCTCCTGTTGGTCTTAGCGTGACGATATATAGCCTATATAAAAGCCTTCCTCGAGAAACGAATGAATTTTTCAAATCGGTAGTAGTAGTAGTTCCAGAGATAAGCGCGTTCAAACAAACAAACAAACAAGCAAACTCTTCAGCTTTATAATATTATAAGTATAGATTGACAAACTTTACTTTAATAATTATTACAAGACTGTATACTGTATAGTGAAGTCCCATGTCCCTTAGTAAGGGGCAGATACATCTGTTTCACTCTTAGGTTTCACTGATCGATTTACATCTGACAACTGTATGTACCTATTCATATTTTATTAATATTGATGATGAAAAATTAGTTTTAAAAAACTGACTAATATGTTATAACAGAAAAAGCGAGACACAAAATGGAAGCATTCCCAGAAATGAATTAAAAATCAGTCATAATCAAATTTTCGAAGTATTTTACGAGCGAACGCTTTCTGAACACGAAAGTTCCAGTGAAATAATTAAGATTGGATCACGTTCGTATTCCATCTTGTATGCTCAAATAATTTAATACAACTCTTTTACAAAGTAACATCGTTAATATTGTTACAAATATATTTTCGGTTTCAATTAATGATATACTACTATTTTTAATTTGAATTAATGACAGATGTCTTCTCTAGTAATAATAATCTCTTGTCACTGTATCTGTTTAATTTATCCAGTAAACCTTTGAAACGGCTTCACAGATTTTTATGAAATTATTGTTTTTTGATAGGTCTTTGATGAAGTTCAGTAGGACTATTAGTATTTATGTCATCTGTGGTTACTTCGAAATTTAAATTTTATCATCATTCATATCATGTTAGTGTTAATTTAAATTTGAAGTTACCACAGATGAACAACAATAGGTACTAAAAAAATCTATATCAATATTAAAATACAAAAAAAACAACAACAATACAACACCACTATCTATAATATAGGGAACATTCTAGAACATTCACGATAAGACCATATATAGCACCTTAAAGATTCTACAAATTGCCAAACGAATTTGAACCCTCACCATCTCTATTAGGGTCCAAACTCCTGAACGCGGTGAAGGTCGCGTTGAAGGAGGATCCTCTGCCCGCCTTTGAAGTGAACAAACGCACATACATGATATTCCCTTTATCTTCTTTGGCTTTATTTGTGTCGTCCTTGGTTGTTATTGCGTTGGCCACTGAACCGCAATAATGGGCTAACCTGAAGAATACTCATTATAATAAAAAAAGAGCGTGTGTACACACGTGTCAGAAGTGAAACTTCTTTGGCAAGATTGCAAGATAAAAAAACGTCGCCTTACTCCATGACGTGACGGTATTTCAGTGACACGACCTTGAAATGACGTGACGGTATTTTGGAAATTTTACTCTCAACGCGCCTAGAAGTTTCACTTCAAAAAGAAACTATGTAACTCCATAGTGTAATTTGTAAGGGCAGCAGGCGGCATTTTGCTACTTACCCGGTCGTAGTTTTTATAATAAAAATCGAAGTAAAAGTAAAAGTGAAACATTGTGTATTTATTTAAAAAATAAAAATCTGATTTATTACTATTATTTTGGAGTTATGTTAAAATCGGGCATTGCATTTGTTTAAAACGTTTGCAATAACCCTTTTAGTAAATTATTTATTAATTTTAATTCAGTCTTTTCTTTTCTGTGTGATAAATATAATATTATAGCATTACATATATATATTTACATTTAATAGTTTTTTTTATAAAAAACTAGCGGTCCATCGCGGAACCATCCTCGTACTTCAAGGAATATAATAAAAAAAGAATTATCGAAATCGGTTCAGCCGTTCTCGAGTTATGCGCTTACCAACACATTTTGCCACATTTTGCGATTCATTTTTATATTATAAGATATGTACAGTGTACACATAAAAAATATGTATATATCTACTAGAATATAACAGTGTGTTTGTTATTTATAATGGCCTAAAGAATACTATTTAAGACGCTCTTCCACGAAAATCTTACCGAAGAATCTAGTAATTATTGTAATAATAATTAAATACCTCGCTTCATATTCAAGGGTGTATCCAAAAACCTCGACGACATTGTCTTCACATTCATTTGGCTTAACGAGAGCATAGTGTGTGAAATTTAAATAGATCTGTAAAGGTTAAATATATTAATTTATCATCGAATATTATTTGTTTCCAAAGATTTCAACTTTTTTATATCATACTAGCAAACCGGGCGAACTCCGTTTCGCCACCAGAGACACCTTTTCTTTGCTATAAACCTCACGGAGCCCGAGACCTTTCCAACGATTAACGAATGCAAAACCGTGGAAATCGGTTCGTGCATTCTGGAGTTATAGCGTCAGGAAGGAAAACCCGACTTATTTTTATATAGTAGATTATAAAAACTACCATAGCAATATAAACTCAAATAGAAATAAAATTATTTTTCACATCTCGATTAGCTCTATTTTGCAGTTAAACACAATCTAAATGCTTCAGTTTTATATTATTTCGTTACTAATTTAACAAGTTTCGAAAATTAATAAAAGATTTATTTAATCTCTTTTCAAAATTATGTTTATTAAACCACAATATAGGGATTTTTAAACCATTAATATAATCAAATAATCGACAATAATCTTCAAGAAAAAATTCTTAGAACGAAAATAAATTATTCTTAAAATCAACGAAACAAAAAAAACCTGAGGTACCTTAGTATTAGCTGGTGTGTTTATTGTCCACAACACATCCAAATTCTGGTTAGCACTCCGCGTCAAACAGTCTTGATCTATTTTAGACGTGTCTATGATCCCGTGCATCCCTGATAGATCCTTGTAGCAGGAGTTTGGTATGCTTACTGCAAAAAAAATAAATTAACAAATATGTTAATCCATACTATAATATTATAAATGCGAAAGTAACTCTGTCTGTCTGTCTGTTACTCAATCACGCCTAAACTACTGAACCAATTTTCATGAAATTTGGTATGGAGATATTTTGATACCCGAGAAAGGACATAGGCTACTTTTTATCCCAGGAAAATGACGCAATCCCGGAAATCCCACGGGAACGGCAACTATGCGGGTTTTTCTTTGACTGCGCGGGCAAAGCCGCGGGCCGAAACCTAGTATGTAAATAAGTTAAATAAAAAAAACTGGAGAAGGGAATATTTATAAACAACTAGCGGTCCGCCCCGGCTTCGCCCGTGGTACATGTTTACGTTTTCTCTACATAAAAACCATCCTCGTACTTCAAGGAATATAATAAAAAAAGAATTATCGAAATCGGTTCAGCCGTTCTCGAGTTATGCGCTTACCAACGCATTTTGCGATTCATTTTTATATATAAGATTAATTAAATATTCGATAAGTGTGAAAATTCAGCAAGAAAACAACAAGTTGGATAATCATTTAAAATGAGCTTTTAAATAAGCTTTTTGACTTGAAGTCTATTAAGAATTTCTACCGAACGTAGGGCGATATAGAGCACTATTTGCAGAAGTAGGTACCTAATCAGAAAAAGACTCAGAGAGAGAATTAAGGAGGATCTTACACTAATTTTCACCATCTTCCAAAGTTAACTATAATCAAAGTGATACAACAATTTTAAACATCGTATTTATGAACTTTTTACAACTATCTTACCTCCTACGACTCTTCTATTCAATATTATTTGAACAACTTTTTAAAATATACGACGAAAAAATCCTTTTTTACCTGTCAATAATGACCAAAATATCAACTTACCACTAGTACTTAACTCAATGAAGTTGATGCTTATCCTGAAGCCTTCATACTCTATAGTATCATCAGAGTGGAACTTCAGCCAGGCGTTTGGCCCAGTAGTCCGTATTTGCCTTGGAAACGCTTCGCCACATACTTTGTCTATCAGTTTGGCGTAGCCTTTAAGGCCGTCACGAATCTGCAATTATATGGAGATGATATAAAAGGATGTATTTTGATTATGGTTAATAATTACTGGTTAATAATTAAATTATGTTATCGCGAGTGTAAATGAAACACAATTAATTTTCGATATGCATAGTTAGAGAAGGTGTTTGTTTTACAGAAGGATTCTTAAAACAGAATCAATTAATACAATTGGATAATATTTCGTTGGTTAATATTTTATAAAGTTTTTTTTTATAATTTTGTCCAGTTGTAAGTATAAAATTCTATCTAAAAATATGGTATTTTAAACTTACAAAATCCATACATACTTAAAACATTAGTATACTCACTTCTAAAAAATCATAGCTGCACTCAGAATGGTATTCGATGTGAAACATATCGACAAACGTTAATTCCACCACTTTACCCTCGTCGGCTGAAACAAAAGAATCGATTTCAAATAAAACGTTGTACAAATAAACTTCAAGAATTAATTAATCATACAATAACATATCTTTTAGTGTCGCAGTTACAGTTATAATACTGTTTTTATTTATTTTATTGCACTTTATAATTTATTGAACATTCATAGCGGAAACAAAATGCTACAAGAATGGTGTAGCACAAGCTACACCATTCTTGTAGCATTTTGTTTGGCGGCCTTATAACTAAGCAAAGAGCTCTGCCAGGCAAACATTTGGAGAAGGTAAAAAAGTGAAATATGTTCATATGTATTATGTTTGCAGTAATTTGCAATAAGTAGTAGGTATCTAGTAATAATTTGAAGAATTGTGCCAAAATTTTAGATGAACAGATACAAACATTTCACTATTCAAATCGTACAGAATTATAAGAAAGTTCGAACTTCGAATAACAAGTTTATAGATTATATATATACACACCGGCACAATTAGCGGAACAGAAAAAAAAGTGAGACTATGTGATAATAACGCATATATTTGACGAAAATGTAATTAGAAACAAAATAACAAATTGATTAACATCTTTTAACAACGACTTTGAAAAGTTTTCGTTATTTTTTATTTAAAAATAAAGAAATTTGAAATAAGTAAAATTTTTAGATGATTATGAACCATCACAAAAAATAAAAAAAGTAAGCATTAAAACGATTTAACAATAAAATTAAAGCAAAATTAATAACGAGTGTTTCCCCCTCTTGCTCTGATTACGGTTTCCATTCGTTTGGGCATGCTACAGATTATGTTATCGATGATTTCTTGAGGCAACCGCTCCCACTCCTCAAGTAATGCGTTTCCAAGATCATTCAGATTGTTGAGGGGTGGCATTCTGGATTTAACTCTTCTTTTTATCAAGTCCCAGACATGCTCTATCGGATTCATATTGGGGGAATTTGCTGGCCACTGCACCACAGGTATATCTACGTGGCTCAGATATGCCTGTACCGATTCTGCACTATGAGCACGAGCATTATCTTGCATTAGAATAAAGTCGTCGCAAATAAATGGGGCAAATGGTACAACATGTTCTTCTAAAATGTCTCTGATGTATCGATCTGCTGTCATGGTCCATCCTGTGACTATCACTAACTCCGTGCGAGCTCCCAAACATATCCCTCCCCAAACCATAATCGAGCCGCCACCATAAGCCACTGTGTGTTCAAAATTAGACTGTATGTGGAGTTCTCCTTTGTGTCTCCATATTCGCTATCTCCCATCGATCTATTTTTAAAGACCTCTGCACTCATCAGTAAAGAGAACCTGCTGCCATTCGTTCAAATCCAAGACGATGTTCTCGCGCATCGGTTTCTGTTCCGCTAATTGTGCCGGTGTGTGTATTAATTAACAACAGATGCACAACAGTAACATATATTTACATAATAATGTACACTAATAACGCTTATGTAAAGTGCTTTACGGTTTACATTGTAAACAATTATATTATTACGCTGTTAAATGTATACGAAATAGTGTATACCCGTGTTAATATTGACTCTATTCAGTAATAATAGGGTTGCCAATTTTGGAAATTTTATATTATTTTATATTGATTTAGAATGACCCATAGTTATTTTTCTATGTGTATTTTATTTCATACACTATCTGCCTGAGTATCCCTATACAACATTATTACAAATTCGGATTTCAATTTATCTTTTTTGAGAAATATCATACATTTCCAATCAGCCGTTTTGAAACGTAAGATAACAAACATCCATACATAAATTCTCACAAAATTTTGTGTTTTTATAAGTATAGGATGTTAGAAGTATATATTGTCTACACTAATATTATACAGAGGAAAACTTTGTTTGTTTGATTGTAATGAATAGGCTCATAAACTAATGGACCGATTTTGATGAAATTTGGCACAGATAATCTTTAGACCCTGAGAAAGAACATAGGGTACCTTTTATTGCGAAATATGTACCACGGGCGTAGCCGGGGCGGACCGCTAGTTATTAATATGGTAATATAATAATATTTAAAATGTGCACTAAGTAATTGATATCATCCAAGTGCAGGTATGAACCGCCATATTCCTATCAAACTTCATCGATTCCCATTAATGAATTCATCTAGAACATGCGAGAATTTCCGCGAACAATAGTTTAATCATTTATTGGAATAGTTTCAGTTTTTTATTGCTTTACACTTAAACTTTTTGCTCACGTAGATACTTTAGAGATAAAAGAATTTACATTCACTATTTTTCACTCTTAAATGTACATACTAGAAGAGCGAATAAATACTTTTAAGATATTAAAATATGAAGAGCATCGAATTAATAAATAAATAAGAACTTCCATAGTAACATAATAAACAAAAGCAACAGCCCTAATTGTTACACAGAGCAACTTTAAACAGAGCCAATCGATTTCCACAAGTTTAATTCCGCCGAGACGCAGTCGAAAATGATGTATCGGTTTTGGATGTTTCATAAATAATACAATAATGATAGATGCACGAAACTTCCTGAGACGTTTCCTTAGTCCTTTTCAAGTTGTGCTGTGATTTATTGCGAAGAATATCAATAATGTCGCCATTTTGTTCGCTTTATTATTTTATGATGGTAAATTTATTGGCGCCAAACATTAGGTAATTTGTTAGTTGAATTTGAATGTCTTTCATCAATATTTATTTTTTGTAACTTTTTGAAGGATAGAAGAAAAATTTAGGACTTTCCACAGATTATAAAAACTGATAGCTTTACATATTGATCGCATCTAAGTACATGAGTACAACTTACAAATTGGAAATTATCTCTGTCTGTCTGTTTATTTGTGTTTTCTTCTAAACTACAGAACGACTCTGGATATTACAGTAGCACCTCGTTAAGTCGAACCTCGATAAGTCAAAAACCTCCAAATCTCGAAAAAATGTCTTGTTCCCTTCCCTTCAAACCCGAAAACCTCCGTAACTTGAAATCTTGGCCCTCTGTTAGTCGAAATAATCACCGAGTCCCTCCAAGCCTTTTTGGTACATATTTTCACTCTATAACTCGAAAAATTAAATTTGACCTCTGTATCTCGAACATGGCAACATTTTATTTTACAATCTTTATAACTTGATCATTTGGACTTTAACAACTTGCCGACAGTGCAGTACACTATAATAATTGTTTCTTAGAAAACATTTTAGGAGTATACGATGATATGACTCACGTAAACACGTGTTTGCATTAAGTAGGTATCTGATGACGAAATTATCGATTCAGTAGCTCAGAAAACCGATACTTATGATTAAGATGACATAAAAAACGTGAATAGTACATGCGCTCCATGCGTTTCCATCAAAGAGGCAAGAACCGCATTGAATACCTTACGAAATTTTATAGAGCAAACCAGTTTCTCTGAATGATTGAAAGATGAATTTTCTGTTCTTTATAGATTAGATAATGCTAGAGAACAACCAAATTATCTAAAGCAAAAAAAATACTGACTTTTTAATTTTTTATTTTAAAATGATGAAATAATGTTGATTTATAATAAATAAAAACATGTTTGTCACCTCTGCAAGTTGAATTTTAATGTACTTTACCTCTCTAACTCAAAATTTATAAGAATAAACCTCAAACTCTTTATGTCGAATCAAAATCCGCCTAAGTCGAAATCCTCCATAAGTTGAAAACTCTATAACTCGAATTTTTTGGCGTCTCCCTTGATATTCGACTTATAGAGGTGCTACTGTATTACAGACATCGGTAGCGAAAGGTGATAGGCTTATTTTTGTATCAAAAACAAAACGGTGATACTTAACGTAACATAATTGAAAAGCTCGTTCATAATAAGAGCCATAATAATAATAATAATATCCCCCCCATGGGATCACCTTGTCGTGGTGGGGGGGCTTACGGGTACTGGGAACAGGATATTGTGGTCTAAACATCTTTCCACCTAAAAATTATCACACCTACCTAAACCAACGATCCCAAACGTTGACGTTAAGTTAGACACACCCATTTTATGGAGAAAAATATGGATAGTACACATAAAAGATATAATTTGCGGCCGCTGCCCGGGGGTCGTCGGGGCACATCTGGAGCCAACGCTGGATGTGACAGCATGCGAATCGTTGGCGACGGGGGACTGAGCAGGCGGGTTCCCCTCGAACAATGGACGACAGCCGACCGATCATCATCACCATCATCCATTGCATCATCTGAGCATTCACTTTTTTCCAATGCCCCATCACCATCCTCTACTCATACTCTCTTTCGTTCCTCTACTTCCTCCCCCTCTTCCGATTATTCCTTACATTCTACAAGGACAACAACTGTTGTGCAGGAGGCATTAGCCATCGACCCTGCACCCACTGTTGGCCAAATACGTGCGCGAAAAAAATGGACTGAAGATATGAACCGATTCATATGGCGCACATACCTTATAATAACTAAATGTGAGACAACACAAATGAATAACTACCTGGAATCTCTTCATCTACAATTTCATAGTAAATACCCAAACATGCAGGCCACCCGACAAAGAATAGGTGATCAAAAAAGAGCGATTTTACGAAATAAGCTACTGCCACAAGAAACACTAGATCAAAGGAGAATGGGCATTTTACTATGGAAGTTGGGCCTGAACCCTTGAGTTGGACTAATACACATGAGATATTGTTTTTATAATAGATCATAACACATACATAACGGGAAAAATATATATAAAAAAATAATCAACCGGGTTTTTGTACAGTCACATCAAGTTTTATTTCTTTGTGTATAATATTTTTTGCAATAAATAACTGTTATAAGACAATGACAATATCTTTATGTTACTCCAATTCACTTTC
>CAJQZN010039476.1:0-10011 GCA_907164685.1 Colias eurytheme | reverse complement strand
ACGTTACTAACTCACGCACTCTAGAACTTTTTATTCAATGGACTATATGTATATGTGGGTCAACCCATTTAGCCACGAAATTTATACTATCAAGGATATGAAATTACACGTTGAAAATATTGAACTTCAATCAAATGTTTACATCAATAAAAAAGCATTCTGATTCTTTTGATATATAAAAAAAAAATATAATTTTCCTGTCTTTTTTTTCTGATATATTCGGAAAACATACAATTTTCATGTTATTGTGCAACAACAATTGAACATTATGTTCATGTAAATCTTAAAATATATAAAATTAAGAGACTAATTTAAAATTGTCTATATTCCTCAAGTATATTTAGCATCAATTATAGATTTAAAAAGTGCAAGATCATGCATACATTCTTACATTATCATCACAATACTGTGCAAATCGGTTTTCTTAATCATTTTATGTTATTATTTTAGTATTAAATGACACAAGTGCCTACATTACAGCAACACGGAAGGGAGTGGGTACAAACACTTCAAGTGCAAATTAAACGTATTACGAACCTCGAAATTATTCCAATTTTGCGAAGAAAATTTAGCAGCCTCCACACTTTCTTTAGCACCCATGATTATTTAATCGCGATATCACTTAAATGAAATATATGTATTCTACCGTATGCGTATTGCGTTCGTGACACTGTGACGATGTGCGCTACGACTGTGCTCTCTGTGGAGAGTCAGGTTGAATAAACATTAAATACCTCTAACGTTGCTCGTTCATAAAGTTTAAATATTCACATCGACGAATGTAATATGAAGGGTGTATGTTGCAGCGAGCAAGCGCACGGGGCGTGCGGAACGTGGGTGCAGGCGCGGCGTGTAAACACCGCCAGCTGGCTCTGGAGCGCTCAACGAGTCGCCGCAGCCCGACCCACTCGCGCCGCAAGCGCTACCGATCGACCACCGCACCGGCCTGGCTACTGAGCTACTTTCCGCTTTACCTGCCACCTATCCGACTCACGCTACTCTCGATAACACCATTATATCCCTATATGCGTCTCAAAAATGCGTCAACGCGATGGAGCGACGGTGCGAGAGGTCGACACCGGCGGCTCCGTTAAACATCAGAGCGGACTGGGTCGTGAGTCGAGCGTGCGTGGCGGCGCTGTGGCGCACGTCGCCGGTCGCCGGTGCGCACCGACCGCCCGAAAGCCGAGACGCACCGACGCCCAAACCTAGCAAAAGATATGACGGCCAGCGCCCAACCTTTACTATTCACGTTTCAATTTCAGATTAACTCTGCGAAATATGTACAATGCCACGAATACTTCGATTCCCTATGTACAAATTTTTAATCGATACATAAATTTGGGGTATGCGAGATCTTTTAGTTATAATAATTGTAATATATGATGAGATTAAGGAGATCATCAATGAGTTCTCGGTGCGGTGCGGAGCGGTGTGGGGAGGGGCACTGCGCGCGCACTTCTCCCGAGACATTCGATTTTGGTCCATGACTGTTGGATGCTTTCTGTGGTCTACCAAGTGATTTAATGGTTCATTTCAGGCTAAAGTAGCGAGAAGATAACTTGTTATTAAAAATATTTTCATGAGAAGAATAAAATAGACAAAAAATATACAAAGGTCAAACGGACCCTCTAAGATGTCTAATAAAAAAATCACCACCACTCTATCTAAAATAAAATCGCATGTACGAGCGATTATAGTATTCTGAAGCTAAATCTGTATTATATTTTCAGGTCACTAGGTATATACCAACAAAACACCAGAATGCAAAATAGTCTATCTATAGATATTTGAAAAAAATAAAATAAACTGTCTATTCTAATAACAACAGCTATAAATTGATTGTATAATGTACATTTCGTTCGTAACAGAGCACACTACTTGTCAGTAATGTTATTGAATATTAAAAGTGAATGATGAGTAGGTAGTCATAGTCAATACGACGAGTCTACGAAATATTTCTCGGTTCAATCGAACCATTAGGTAGGTAGGTAAGTAAGTTTGGCTGAGAACACATGGGCGGTCAATCTTATCCTTGACTGACCTACTAAGATAGCGAAAGCATACCTTAAAATCTAATTTCCTGAATGCTTTATTATCTAATGGAATTGAGTAGTTGCGCATTGTTCCAAGTATGTTCTAAACTTCCACTCAATGTACTCATATTATATTTAAAACTATGCACTATATACGTGAGTGGTTAAAAGGTCCCAAATATCAAATATGAAATTACTACCTTAAGCCCGCGACTTCATTCGCATGCTGCCCAGCCAAACAGCCTCTTCCATATTTCTAACAAATTTCAGTTTTTGTGTGAAAGAGCAATTTTTAAATTAATTCTTTAACTTATAAATCAAACATATTTTAATAAATTTACATACACCCCCTTTAAATTTTTATAATATGCGAAAATTTTATTAGATTTCTAAAACATTATACAAGTTAACCGAATCATCTGTAGAAATATTTTCTTTGTAACTGAAACTGAAATAACTGACATAACTGAATGTTTGGGCATGCTATTCAACAAGACCTAGTGCTGGAAATGCTGGGAGTGTTTGCGAATAATAACCATTTTCCGCAATTATTTCTATCTGATACCTATAAGAAAAGTGTTCACTGTTCACGTTTAATACATAGTGTGTTCGAGCGATTTTTATTTGAGCTCCTAATAAGATACTTATTAATTACACAATGCGCTTGATTCTCCAATAACATTTAAATAAAATAATTATTACGAATATATTTGCTGTATTTTATAAATCCAACGATTTTATACTTTGAAAAGCACACAACACTCATGAGCATCAGTATCAATTAGTCGCGAACTTGTTGCGCATTTTTAGCTGCATAATACGAAAAGGAACCCTTAGTGACGTTTTCGATACCTTAGCTGATAGAGGGTAATTACTCTAGTGGAGGAATATGTAATAATTGCCACTGTATGAATGTAAGTCATAATATCGCCTAATTGTAACTTTAGAACGGCTGTTTATAAGAATACATTTATAATCATACACAAACGAGTAGGTACCTATTAAGAAAAGGTAATTCGTTAAAAATATTACGTGCTCCTACACTGCTTTTAATTAATATAATAAACAGGCCATTACATTTTATTAAAATAAAAATGTGTTTGTGGACGGAAAATAGCAGAGTAAAACATTTCAATGAATATTACCAAGCATAGAGTCGTAATTTATAAACTGAGGTAAATTCTGAAATAGGTTAACGTTACGGAATGTGCGTCGTGCAAGTCAGCTCAAAAAGTGGCATACACGTGTTCAGTACACTGTACACCCTTAACCCGCCTTCCCACAGCATCACTGACTAACACTTCAAAGGTTTTCCTCTTTACCTTTTTCCCCTCTCTTCATAAACCAACAACACCTTTCAATGCGAATTCTCACACAACGTTTAAACGTATCTTGTAAATTTACGCAATGACACGTTTTAAAACACAGATTATTTTATTTAAAAGTTCATAATTTCGATTTGATTGAATAGTCAGTGTTCTATAGAGGAACAGTGTTATAAGCCGCTTACATACAAACACGTATGGGCTGCAAGGAAAAGATATAAGAGGAGTACTAATAGCGAAGGATTGACAGAGACCAAATTGATACATATTAGTAACTAGATTTCCGCCCGCGGCTTCGCCCTCGTTTGCAAAGGAAAACCCGCATAGTTCCCGTTCCCATGGGATTTCCAGGATAAAAACTATCCTATGTGTTAAACCAAGTTACCCTCTATATGTGTGCTAAATTTCATTGTAGTCGGTTCAGTAGTTTTTACGTGAAAGAGTAACAAACATCCATACATCCATACATCCTTACAAACTTTCGCCTTTATAATATAATATATTAGATATTAGATTTAATGCTGCAACATAAAAGTATAAAACGTATTGAAATATTACCTATGTTCGACACTTTTTGTTCGCAATAAGATATTAAGATTAGCATCTAGGTCTATGTTATGATTTTTTGCTTGAACTATGAACTTTACATGTAAAAGTCATTCATAATATTGACGTTGCTACTATTGTGATGCTACGAGTGCCACTGTGCTTTAACTAGGGTGCTTATCAAAAAGTTATGTGCTTCAAAATGTTATGCTTATCACACTATTTACTAATTTCTCAAATAGTTCATACAAAGCTTAATCTTTTTTCTTCTTATATATAAAAATGAATCGCAAAATGTGTTGGTAAGCGCATAACTCGAGAACGGCTGAACCGATTTCGATAATTCTTTTTTTATTATATTCCTTGAAGTACGAGGATGGTTTTTATGTAGAGAAAACGTAAATATGTACCACGGGCGAAGCCGGGGCGGACCGCTAGTAAGTATATACTACCATATTATTCATCCACATACATATCCAAAATTCGCCATACCCATAACAAGCCCTACGATTTACCTTTTCTGTCACTGGTGACACTTTAAGACTATCCCTAAAACGAGTATATTCATTCCCGATCTTATCTAGTCACACCACACATCCATCTTACATTCATATTTAAATAAATCCAAACTCTACATCAACCTAAAGAATTTAACTTAGGGTATGTTTCCTCTACAGTCCACCCATATCTCAATTCGTCTACATTTTTTATACCAAACATACATCTGAGCACAATATTAAACAAATGCAAAAAAATGTGTATCACTTTGTCTAGAAGATATATTTATATAGAATTAATTAATAAAATAATATGGGTAATTATAAAAATAATTTAAGTAAAAGATATCAAACTGATGTCTTAGGCAGGTACCTATATGATAATAATCTATATTGATATATTAATCCGTAGTTGCTAACAATCAACTCTACAATAATTAGCTATTCAACGAATATAATGATCTCGTACGATTGCTCGTACGCACAATATTCATACCACAGATTCAAAATTAAAAAAAAATGTAATATCACAACTTTTTAATTATGTAACATAACAGTTAATTTAGCGTGCATATTCTTATATTACTTATATTGGTTTCACCTTTCGCTGCTTCTACCATAGTAAAATAAAAAATATTATATCATCATGAAAAAAGTTAATCATAATAGACTTATTATATTTTGTTACATGATATTTTACAAACTCATTTATCGTCTAAATGAGAACTCATATAATTTATTGTTTTATAAGTGATTTAAATAAATTTCAATGCAATAATAAATTTGTAAATTTCAATACGCCTTCAATATTCAATATACTTACATCGAATATCGGTTTATCGCATAACGTTTGAATTATGTTCAAATCCGATGAGATTAATTAACGTAAAATGAAATTATAATAATTATTAAGTAAATTCCCATTTGTATTAAGTTGGTTTCCGTATTCTGTAGCAATGTTTACTACTATAATAAGAAATTTATTAAATGAAATGCTTATAATTCTAATGTTTTGCAAATTATAAGAGAAATTACATTTATTGAAAATAATCACACTACATACCTACTAACTTATAAAAGATTTCCTCTGTATATGATAAAAAAACTGTTTGTATAGTAACTACATTTAAATCGATAGTTCCAGCTTTTTTTCATATTTGACTTTTTCATAATATAGGAAATGGGCTAACGACGCTTTTGAAAATTAAGTAGGTATTTATTTGGCTTCCTAGCCTTTGGTATATTATGCTCTGTCCTTTACCTGAAGGTTGCCTGGCAGAGATGGCTTAGAGCCATAAGGCCGCCATTTGTACATTTTGAATGGTTTTGTTGTACTTTTATTTTATAAGACTGTTGTACAATAAAGAATAAATAAATAAATAAATAAATATTTAAACAATCTATGGCTGTGAATGAACAGTGACGTTCAAGCACTTGTACTCGATTTGCCCACTAAACACATTATACAGAACCACATACAGAAAACACTTTATACCTGCACAGGGTCGATAATATTTGAAAACAAAAAAGTTATACGGGACTGAAAGTAGAAGATGTGTGTACGGAACCCTCGGTACGCGAGTCTGACTCGCACTTGGCCGATTATTATGCATCTTTCAAAAAACTTTTTACAAATTTTAAATTTTTTAACGTCGAATAATGAACTTTCGATACTTTTCTTTCTTTTTTTGGTAAATCCAGATAATGTTGCATTTTTGCGCATTTTCTGAGATTTCCTGGTGTATTTTTTTTTTTCACCATCGGAAAGTAGTGATTTAAACGACGAACAGAAAGCACAGCAATATATTGATACTAATATTCAGAAACGGGAAGAATCATCATTTAAAGCGCACAGTTGTCGATTGCACAGTCAAGGTGAGGATGGTATTGTATGTCGTGTGGTATGACGATAGAATTCAGCGGTAGGTAATGTATAAAAAATTTTTCAGAGAACTTTGTTAAATACGATAGAGAACGCAAAAGAAAACGACATCTCAGTGCCAAAGTATGAAACCTATCGGTGAGACTTGGCTCGTTAACGAGTCTTTCAGCTCTTTTATATTGCGTTTGGTATATATTGCATCACCAGTAAAACCAAAAAAACGATAATTTTTATTTCCGAGTACCAGAGTGACGGGAGATTTTAATATTTATTTTGAACAAATTTCGGCAAGACTGGAATTTTGGTCGTGGTTGTCGTTGTCGTTGGTAGTGTGACCGAACCATTACCAAGTATCATGAGCTTATGTCAATAATAATTAGTGTTAGCAGTTTCTATTCCATGGCGTTACGTACGTTTGTCTAAAGGCCCAGTAGTATTTTCGTGAAAGAGTAACAAACATCCATCCGTCTATCCATCCATCCCACAAACTTTGCATTTAAAATATGAGTGGGATTTATTTTTTGTTTCAAGTATTTAATAAAAAAATATTCAAATTTTGTCGTTAAAGTAGTATAAGATGGATCAGTTATAAAACCCTCGAAATCATTGATTCGTTACAATGATTATATGAATATTGAATAAGTTATTTACCACATAGTATGTAATATATTCACCTAAATATTATGTCGAGTAATATTTTTAACAACACCTCTGATTTCATTACATTTCTAAACGATAATAAACCTGTAATACATTATATTCTAGCAGTAATATGTATATTTTATAATAATACTTTTAGTACTAGATCCCACTGCAAGATTATTGCGTTCATAGTTTTTTTGATGAAACCAAAATTTTATGTATTTTTATAATTACGAGAATATATTATATCAACTAGGTTGCCAGTCAAAATTTGGCCGCAAGCATGTTTAATTAAATTTTTTCACTTCGATTTTTTGGAAAAAATTCCCGTTCACTTGTTATTTATAGTCTACATCACGGCACGGTTGCCGTTTTTCACATGGCCGCAACCCCTTGGCAGCCTGGTGTGCAAACAGGTATAATTTTAATCCATTGATACGTTACGCGTGAACGTGCGCGTTGAATGAATCATATATCAAATTAAAGCTATTTTTTTTCTTTTCATTATCATATATGGTTGAGGCTGGCTGTTAAAGATGATGAATATTAATTAAAATTTGGCCTCGACTGGAGTCGATATACATTCTTCTTACTATAAATATTGGTACATACAATTTTGGTTTCATCAAAAAAAACTATGAACGCACCAATCCTGCGGTGAGATCTTAGACAATTATAATTTACCAGCTTATATATTATATTAAAAATTTCACAGAAGTAAAACCCAAAAATTATCGTGTCCGTACTATTATGAAAAAAATATATCATTTGAATGCTATTTAAACAAAATTATTAATAAGCATGTATTTGTAAGTATTTTTTTTTCCAGCAACTATGTCCATATTTATTTGGAATAATACTTATGTGTGGCAATGACATAATAGTGAACATTTTCTTGGTATTTCAATCGTATAGAGTTAAATTGGATTAAAAAGCTGGTATATGCAGCCTAAGTCCAACAGTAAGAAATAAATAACCATCGCCTCGACTCCCGAGGGGATTTAAGCAGGGTTCATGTTACAGAAGGAAGTACACGTAAGAATATAGTAATGCTATATCCCTAATGAGTGTATGGTTTTTTTTTATTTATATAGGATTTCAACTGAGCCTTAATTTATTAATACTGGCGAGGCTATAATCATGTTTGTTTTGATACACAGAGATAAGTATACGTTTGATTATGTACATTGTACAATTTGCTCTTGATTTTGAATATATCTCAAATCATTATTACGCAAATTATATTAAAATTAAATTAAATGTCATAGATGTTTTTCCATCCTTATAAATTATTGAACACGGTTACTCTGTTACTGTTCTTATAACCAATGTAATTACCATATCACCTTATTTTGTTACAACTCTATCAAATCGTTCATGTATATTATATATCGTTATTAATGTATCCCAGGTTATATTCGTTTATATGTAGGCTATGTATTTTAGTAAAATTAGCATTTGTCAAATCAATACCCATGTAATTAAAAATCACATTTTTCTTGATCTGGTTATTCGCAGTCTCTGCAGTATAAACGAAATATAAAATACCGCCTTTAAGACGTGCGCATGCTCTACCTCCGTGATTCATACCCAGGTACCATCAAGTCATATTCTTTATATCTCTTCTTAAGAATGCAATTATTTTTTTTTCAAATATATCTAATACTAACAACACTAAATTGTAAAGTATAGGTAATTACTGAATATTAATATGGATTATTTTGTTTACTATCTACTCGGTCTACTCACTCGTTTAACTAAAAACAGACATACATTATTTTAACGTTACATAAAATTAGGTAGCTTTTTGTTTGATAGTATTTATGTATATATATGTATACATGAGTTTTGAGGTCATGGTCCGAGCAAACGTTTTAAGACACTCATGCGAACGGAATTGCAGGCAAAGTAGGCAAGCCCTTCAGATGCGAATACGAATTTATAAGAGACGCAATTTTAATATTCTGTAATCTAAAATAAGTTTATTATCATAACTAATATGATGAAATATAATTCAGCTAATAAAATATTAAAATATCTCTAAATATTTTGCTGTCATGCTAAAACTAACATTCAAGTCATGAAAACTAATGGTGTCGTTTAATGATTAGTATGTCAGAAGTCTAATCTATAAGTAACAATAATCGTATAATGATACTAAAATGAATCTATTATATAATTTTCTATTTAAGACTAATATTTGCGAATGATGGCTTTACAAGAATGAGTCGTTCTTCAAGTTTTCGGAAGCTTGTTTTACAGTATGATGGCTCTAATATCTATTAAGCAAATTCGTAACACTACATTTTCCTAATCAGCCACATTTAACTTACCATATGCACATAAGTGCGAATTATAGTCCAATTTTTTTAGGTTATTATAACTGATTGATATAATTGCACATTATAATATAGCCTCGATCACAACTGTACAACTCAAGAAATAAATTATATCTATCAAAGAAATACTACAATAATGGCTGCAGTTTGTATCACGGTTATAGTTAGTTATCTATGAATTATTATTATACATAAACTCCTCCCTCTTATAAGAGAGTAGTTAGGTATTTTAGCTCTCCTTGTAGTGATAAATACAGGATAAAGCAGTTATTTGGTCATAATTAAATAATAATTATTTCAGTTCAAATATTTGACGTTATAAGAATCTTCATCGTGTAAACAGAAATCTCTTCATATTAAGAATAACTAAATATTACTATTTAAGAAATCCAAAATAGAGTGTAACTTTATTTAAATGTGTTTTTAATCAATAAGATAGAACTGTATGGCGAATTTTCAACGTTATTAAGGAGATGTTATTAAGGAAAGACATCGATGCGTTGAGGTAATATGGGCGATATAGATCCTAAGCGGTACTTAATCGTGATCGCGTGCACAGTGTCGTAATGCACCTGCTAATTGTGTTCGATACGGTGTGAAGATCAGAAAGTGAAACGTCAAGTGATTTGCACTATATTCGAGTCGAGCGAGTGAGTGACGCCCGTTGAGTCGGAGCGCGGCGCGGCACACACTGGGGCGGGCGGCCACGGCAACGTTACGTCAGTGAGGGGCGAAAGTCGCGGC
>CAJQZN010039466.1:0-13439 GCA_907164685.1 Colias eurytheme | reverse complement strand
GAAACCTGAAAACACTATAACTTGTGAAAAAATCCATCATTTGAGTTGAATTTTTTTTTTTTAATATTCTAATCGACGATTGTAGGTCACTGAATGCGAATGATTAATTAATTCAGTGTCGTTTAATTGCAATTAATAAAAAACGAAAACTACGATAAGTTTTTTTTTTTCATAATTAAATGAGCATTAGGAGTCGTGCACTTTTGGATTTTCCAAACTTTTTTTAAATATAAACTTTGTCTTATTTTAACCTTCCATACATCCATCATTACGCCAGCTTCAGTAAGACACTTTAATAGTTCTAAGTATAGAATTTTCCGAGTAAATCAATACAACAAATATAATATATTGGCAATCGTGTGGCTTATCCTCGCTATTAACTTACATTGAATTATCGAAACAAATTTCGTTACTCATCTCTTTTACCATAAAATCACAATAAAACTCATAATTCTAATAAACTATGCATGAAGAAAATACATTTAACCACTCTATATACATATCGTCTTCGGAGGCTCGGGGAATATGACAGTTGCCGAACAGTGACGAATTTTTCTATGCGAATTATCAGTTTGGGAGTACTGTAAAAGATATTGATTAAGATCTTATTTAAATCGCCAGGCAGAAAAACTACTAGATATATGATTTAGTTGCTGAACATTTATGAATGTTGTTTGCCAATTTTATTCTTTTTGTAATTTGTTATTGATATTTTCATAAGACTAAATAAATTGATCTAAAAATTTAGTTAGCTAATAACTTTTTTATTTCTATTAAAATAAGAATTATATAATTTCAATGCCATTAAGCCAAAAATGTTGCCACAAATTCTATTTTTAATGTGTTGTATTGAATTATTATAACAGGTGTGGTGTGATAGACGACCTCCATGGTTGGCCGGCGTGTTAGCTCTAGTGGGTACAACACTACAGTTTATTCCATCTATGTTAGTGAATGCTATTCAAACCGGCGCGTCTATGTATCAGGTAAATTATATTATACTGACTACTGACTGTCAATATAATAAGAAAATATATAATTATACTTAAAGGTAACATTGTAAAAATGTATAGTTAGTCTACGTGATAAGTTGAAAATAGCGAAAAATAGAGATAAGTCTCTGAAATATACGTGCGATAGCTCATTTGATTCGGAATGACGTCTAGAAAAATGTATCGGAAATGTGTATGTGCTCGGTTTTGAAGCCGCGCGCGCTACCTAAAAATGCCGCGCGGAGGCCTATTTTCAGCGTTAAATTAAAGTAATAAATAATGGAGATAGAATTCCGGGAGTCGGGAGTTTTTCGTTGGAAATTTCCTCCTCTTTAAGAATCTTTTTTCAAAATTTCTGAAATGTTAATAATTTCGAAATACCTTTTTTTGCAACATTTTATAACTTTTGCAATTTTTTGTGTGCCAATACACATTTCCGATACATTTTTCTAGACGTCATTCCGAATCAAATGAGCTATCGCACGTATTTTTAAGAGACTTATCTCTATTTTTCGCCATTTTCAACTGATCACGTAGACCAAAATAATGTTATTTGAGTACTTGAATGCACGCGAAAGTGCGAAAGTGTCTGTCACGCTTTCACGGCAAATCCACAGCACCGGCTTCAATGAATTTTGGAATGAAAGTACTCTAAAAAATAAAACCCAGAGGCAAAATATACAGGATTGAAAGTTTGTGCCCGTACTTTACGAACTATTTTTTTCGAAAGTGAAAGCGCGGTGCAGCTCATCCATACTAATATTATAAATGCGAAAGTAACTCTGTCTGTCTGTCTGTTACTCAATCACGCCTAAACTACTGAACCAATTTGCATGAAATTTGGTATGGAGATATTTTGATACCCGAGAACGGACATAGGCTACCTTTTATTGCGAAATATGTACCACGGGTGAAGCCGGGGCGGACCGCTAGTATCAATATATTTTTTCAGTCCATGGATTTTAACCATAATATTTGATTTTTACAGACAATGTCCATATGCCTTGCTTGCATATCCCGATCACTGCAATGCGTTCCTAAAAGCTTTTTTAACACTGGGGAAGTAATTCAAAAGGCTCTACCATCTAATATTAACCCTGTGGGTGGATCTGTAGTACTGCAAATGTTGATTACTGTTGTATATGAAGAATTATTGAAATGGGCCAAGAAGGAAGCCGCGAAACAAGGAAATAGTGAGTAATAATTAAAAATAAGTTTCAAGTAATTTATACTAATATTATAAAGCTGAAGAGTTTGTTTGTTTGCGCTAATCTCAGGAATTACTGGTCCGATTTGAATAATTCTTTCGGTGTTAGATAGCTAATTTATCGAGGAAGACTAAAGGCTAAATATAACATCACGCTTAGACCAACAGGAGTATAGCGCAGCTAGTGTAATACTTATACATGGTATTTTTAAAGATATAAGTACAGTACACATGTAACAGATTAGAGGATAGCCCACTTTTAGGGTGTTTGTATGATTTCAAATTCTAGACTGAATTTGTGTAATTCTATAATATATAAAAATATCGATAAGAATCCATGATTTTCCTCCTTTATTAACGTTTTCGACTCGCCATAATTTTACTTGCCACTAGAAATTTCCTATTTCGATTTATTATGTAGAAGTTATAGGTCATGTTAATTTATGTGAAAATAGTTATAGTGAAGAGATGAATTATTTATAATTATTAATGTGCATTACCTTTAATTTAGAGATCATTTTTCAGTGTCAAACGGCGAAGCGCATGATATGAACGTCCGCCATCGACCCAGACCGAAACAAGTTAAAATAGCTTCAATGTATACTAGTAAGTATGGTTCTATTCAAATAATTTTATTAAAATTATTAGTAAATCTGTAGTTTTAGATTGATATTTGGCTACTGTAATATTTAGATTAACCTTTAATATAATTATTATTATAGTTAAATGCTACTGGACCGATTGGGCTGAACTTTGACATGCAGATAATCACTATGATCCGTTTCAACCGCTAAGAAAGGATTTTGATGAATTCCGCCCTCAAGGGGATACAATTTTGTAGCATGAAAAATTGCATGCAAATGCTAGTTATAAGGTTTAAAGACATTTATTCCCATTAAGACATTAAGTCACTTACATGAGAAACTTAATTTTAAGCATAGGTATTTATAAAAAATATCATTCGTTAGTTTAAAGATTTAGAGTAAGTTATTTACATAAGTTTAGGTTAGGTACTCATTCATTGCATTCATAGTTTGAGCGTGTGGTCTTCCAGGATGTGTTTCGCTAATTGTTTTTTGAATTCAATGAATGAGTTTACACTTTTCAATTTGCTTGGCAATCCAAAGTTATAATAAGCTTGCCAATAATACAGCAATTGTGTAAATAAATATATTTTTAGCAACATCCAGTTCAATAAGTTTCGACGGCAGCCACAGTTCCCCCTCATCTATCGCACTCGCTGTAGCCGAAGCGCTCTGTTCCATAGATGAGGAGGACAAACATACAGCTGAAATAGAAGCTTTAGTAGCGGAGACGAAGAAAACGTATACTATATCGGATCAGTTTGGTCTGGAGGACTTTCCAGAGTTTGCGGAGTTTTTTGAAGAGGTATTATATCATAAGAATTTGCCATATGAAATGAATAGTGATTTGCTACTACTTTTTGTTGCAGTTCACGATTATTTTGAACTAGATTTCCGCCTACGGCTTCGCCCGCGTTCAGGGAAAAACCTGCATAGTTCCCGTTCCTGTGGGATTTCCGGAATAAAATGGGATTGTCTTATTAGGGGTCTTCAGCTACCTACATACCAAATTTAATTGTAATCGGTTCAGTAGTTTTTGCGTGAAATAATAACAAAAATCCATCCTCACAAACTTTCGCATTTATAGTATTATAGTAAGATTGAAATAAAATAATTTTTTAGGGCAATGTACCAGCATCAAATGCAGAGAAAGCAAGCGACGCTGCGGCACTAACTAGTCAAATATTAATGACTTCAGCTGGCAGAGATAGCTTAAGAGTGAGTTCTTTGGATAATTTATTTTAGAATTTAAAATAGTTTGCTATGCATTATATTATCTACTCAAATATAAAAAGTCATTATAACACACTTATATCATCACATTACGCATATTATCTTAATTTCAGAATAATAATATTTTATTGTAGTTTTCTATTTTATTGAAGAACATTCAAATAACACGAGACCTCAATCACAATATTATGTAAATAACCTACATAACCTACATACATATATTTTTGGTGAAATATGTACAATTAAATGCTCACTGTTCACATTATTAATTTTCAATTTATTTTTAAATTATTAAATATTCCTAGATGTAAGATATAAGACGGAAAATAATGTTTCAGGTAATATACGATCACATGTATTTACACTCGGAAAGGATTTACAAGGAATTGGGCATACAAGATAATTCCGAGGCAAATATTACGTTGAACAAAGCTCCGTTGTTATACATTATGTTTCATATTGGGAAGCGACCGTTTGATCAGGTATTTTTTACTTTAAAATTATTGAAGTGAAACTTCTTTATCGGGGTTGGAAAAAAATTTACTTTATCATTTTTTCGTTACGCGTGACATTTTTCCGTTACGCGCCATCTTTTTCTTATCCCTACCACGCGTGATTCGAGGTATTTCTGTAAAGTTGCATATAGTAAATTATTTTTTGAAAAATAAGGTCATAAAGAAGTTTCACTTCTTACGTGTGTACACTAGTACACGCACACAATTTTTTTTATTTCATAATATAACTAGTATAGCTATAATTCACAGCTTAGAGTTGTGAAAATTTTCACATGTTATTAATAAATAATCGATCATTCGTAGGAATTATCATATCTAATCTACTCTAGATCATTATTACAACACTCAGAAATTATTTATTTTACATACATAAAAAGCAAACCGGGCGAACTCCGTTTCGCCACCAGAGACACCTTTTCTTTGCTATAAACCTCACGGAGCCCGAGACCTTTCCAACGAATGCAAAACCGTGGAAATCGGTTCGTGCGTTCTGTAGTTATAGCGTCAGGAAGGAAATCCAGACTTATTTTTACATAGTAGAAGATAATGTTAATTCTTCTACAACGCCATCTAGACAAGATTAGGCTACACTTCTTAGTTCCATACTCATAACATATAAAATCCAATGTATGTAAATCAACTCTCACATATTCTTAATAATAATACCAATTGATTAATTTACCACAAAATACAAAAATATAATTTTTCTTTACAGTATTTCCGTGGAGAATGGTCAATGCCGTGGAGTAGATTAGTCACAACAGCAAGATCTTGGTCCAGTATAGAGGGCGCTAAGGTGCACATAAACAGACGAACAGAATTCCGCAATATAAAAAACCAAAGCAAAAATAATAAACAACTAATGGAGTTGTACTCTATGTTTAGAACTCAGCCTGGAGGTTTATTGTAAAATTAGACTAGTTTCCTCCCGCGGCTTCGCTCGTTTAGTTAAAATATATTCCTAGTTATGGGAATTAAATGTTTCAGCGTGAAAAGTAGCCTATATATCACTTCTTAGCCTCCTTACTATCTCCAATCACGATGTTAAGGAAGATCATCATATTTTCGCATTTAAAAAAGAAAAATAATATAACTAAGTACTTATAATAAGACTGTAGTTATATTATTTTTTGTATTGTTTAATAATTTATATGCCTGTAATTGTAATTAGTAGTTGGATGGATTGAATCAAAATCGGAGCACTTTTTAAAAATAAATATTGTATTTTAGGTTTAAAACTGCACTAACCTATTGAATGATAATAATAATATTATGTAGTAGTAGCTTAGAAGTGTCACGATAATTATTGTCTACTACAGAATCTATTATTACAATAAAAAAATATTGAAGACAAAACAGTTGTTTTATTTCCTAACTACCTGTTTATTTATACAAAAATATATTTCATAAAAAAATATTTTATAAAAAGCACATAAGTGTTATATTATTTCTTAGATTCTCTAAAAAAGTACACCGCTTTATGATGAAATCCTAAGTA
The DNA here is from genome assembly GCA_907164685.1 of Colias eurytheme. Lineage (NCBI taxonomy): Eukaryota > Metazoa > Arthropoda > Insecta > Lepidoptera > Pieridae > Colias > Colias eurytheme. Next base: position 7,410 of record CAJQZN010039466.1, on the reverse strand, counting down.
GGTATACTCATAACTGCCGTATAAAACGTAAGCAAACCTTGAAAGATACGCTTTATAAAAAAACTCCAATTGGTGATAAAAATCCCAGTAACACGAAGAAAAGTTTTAATAATAATTTTAACCCTTTCAAAGAAAAGTTGAAAACGCAAAAGCGAGCTAAAACAAACGTTAATTCTTTGCGTTTTATAGCTCTCAAATGCATTTTAAAGCATAGTCCCAAAGGAGCAAAAACTGAATACAGCGTAATATAAAAGTGGTAAACTTTTAAATTCCTCTCGGACATTCAAAAGCCGCGACGTAAATATAAAATAACGTTCCAACTTGAACTCTTTACAAGATATTATAAGAGGCAGAAAGTTCTGGAAGTCGGTTCCCGTGTCACAAGTTTTATAATGGAATCTGCGGAAGTTGCCCTCAATAGAAATTGACATCTAGATGGAAAGTTTAAACTATAAAATCTCGCTTGATAAGTTTGTTGCTTCTCGTATTACATGCTGTAATTGGCTTGTTTATTAATAGGAGAATAAACTCGGTAACTAACGTTTAGCTAAAAGTTTTAGACGAGGTTCGTTTAATTTAACTTTACACGAGAAAATAGCTTTCTCTCATTGAGGTATTATTATAGAGAGGACACCACAAACAAAATCTGTGCAAGAAGCGCGGCGGCGACGGGGGGGGAGTGAGTCATAACACTTTGTAGATATTCTGCCTATTATTACTTATAAGTAAATTAAAACCAATCAATGTTACAAATCAATATTGTTTATCTTATTAAAAAAAATATGAAAAATATTATCAATTTAAACCAATCAATGTAACAAAAAAAAAATGGTTTGAGACGATTGACTTTAACTCGTGTTATAAATAATTTGGTAGCGATGCCTTCTCTAGTACGTAGTACATGGTAACTCAATGCTTTCTCTACAAAATATCTAACTAAACTTTTTTTTTATTAGTAACCTCTAAGAGAGCTTCGAAACATAAAACTAAGATTTTTTCACACTGACCTAAATATATATTTTATCGACACAAACATGATTAAATTACATGAAAGTCAAAATTTCATGAAATTGCACATAAACATCAAGAATATATACCTACATTTTCTCATAAAATAGGTAGATTTATCAATTAGGCAATGTATTTTTTCCCGATACTATTTTATATTTAGGTTTAGTCAGATGAAACCGAATAACATGAGCAAACTTACATGTAAGCTTCTAAAACGAGGAATAGCCCTTTCGCATTTTTAAACATTGCCAATAGGTATCCCTACAAGCCTAAAATCCAAACATACAACAGAGATATTATCGCCAAGGTTGCGTGGATTGTTTATTCAAAACACGGCACGAACGTGCCATGATTGTTATGCATTCATCTGGTTTCAAATCAAAATTTGATTTATCTGTATGTTTTGATTTCATACGTATATCCGTTTTGATTTAGATTGGATAATTAAACCGCGGCTATATTTTGAGGATGTTGTCCTTTATTGTACGTGAGAATTTTATTGTGTTGTAGAGCGCGGAGGTGAAGATTTCTAAGAAATTATTTTTTGGTGTACATCAAATATCAGTTTAATTAAAATTGTATCAGATAGATATTATTATGTGCGTAAATATAAGCACTTTTTTATATAAATTTACGAAGTAGGTAGGTACCTATTGCTATGTATGAAATCCTCTTTTATAAATACTTATATTGTGTTATGAATAAATATAACTATTGAAATGGAGATATAGGTTTTAGGTATACATACGTTTCTCTGACCCTTTGGGAAATTCGAGCGCGTTGTTATTGTTATTTGCGGTATAAAATACTTAACGGTTGGGGTGAACGTTGCAACTAAATATTTAAAGTACTTAAATAGAAACAACGCTGAATTTGATATTTTTGGTTTTATGGCATTCAAATGCTTTATAAATATAAATTAAAGAATAGAAAAAATTCGATCACGAATTGGTCAAGCATCCGCCCCGGATTGGCGTGAAAGGACGCGGGGTCGAATCCCACCTCGTGATCGAATTTTCTTTATTCATTATAAATTTATAGAAACAACGCTTTTAATCTAAAAACTTGAATCATAAATACGATACCTATGTAACTATGTTAATCCATACTAATATTATAAATTCGAAAGTAACTCTGTCTGTCTGTTACTCAATCACGCTTAAACTACTGAACCAATTTGCATGAAATTTGGTATGGAGATATTTTGATACCCGAGAAAGGACATAGGCTACCTTTTACTGCGAAATATGTACCACGGGCGAAGCCGGGGCGGACCACTAGTAATATATATTTTCGCGTAGACTTATGATGGAACTGGGTTTCCCAAACGATGGAATTTGTAATTTTTTACGGTATGTAAAACTAAAAAAGATCATTGTAATTTAATGATGGATATTTGATAGATACGCTTTATAGTTTATGGTATACGTACATTAAAATGTACATTGTACATTTGTCCTCCCAAAGAGCTTCGCGAGGCTACTTGCTCTATTGACGAATTTTTCATTCATCCATTTAAAATTGTTCTCTTGTTTAAATAACTTTAAAATTGGGCCCTGAATTAATGTAAAACAACAATATTCTCAATTATTTCAAACGAAATTCACATTTTATTTGTACAATGGTAGGTTTATAATTTAAAAGCAAATGAAAGTACGCGCACCATTGAATTGAGCCTAGATAGTAGATTTTATTATAAAAAAGGAGCAACAAATGATATTAATTGCTAGTAGGTATGAATTAGACGAGGAAGTAGAATAGGGCATACTTTGTCTGGCTTTATAAAACTTTTAATTAATAGGAGAATAAAAGGAATAAAGAGCGAGTATAATTGAACCTTTTTATTTCCATTTTTATAACAATTTTAAAGATTTATATTTACGTCTTATTTTTATAAAATAACTAGCGGTTCGCCCCGGCTTCGCCCGTGGTACATATTTACGTTTTCTATACATAAGAACCATCCTCGTACTTCAAGGAATATAATAAAAAAAGAATTATCGAAATCGGTTCAGCCGTTCTCGAGTTATGCGCTTACCATCACATTTTGCGATTCATTTTTATATATAAAGATATGAATAGTATGAATGTAAACCAGCCGAGCTCGACTAGATAATAGCTGTACCTGACAACATAACTTATGGAAATCTCTCTAAGTATAATAACGTTTGCCTGAATGAAATATATCCCACATTTATTTTTACAAAGATAGTGAATAGACATTTAATAATATAACGACTGAAATAAGTTTCAGAGCTTAAAGTTCGGAGCGGAAAGTCTTTCGCTTTGCATATCCAATTTCATTAATTGCAAGGATTTTTATCATTAATTGCATTCGCAACTACAACTTTATCTCTGGGGTCATTGCCCTATTTAAGTTTAATTCCGGACTGATTTGTAGACGCAACCTTTCTTGTATTATAATAACTTTGAAATGTAGAGATGAGATTGTAGTAATAATAATATTATACATACCAGTGAGACTGTTTTTCCTGGGCATGTCTTAGCCAAACCATGTTCGTTAGTAATTTCAATTTCAATTTACATTTAATTACAACTAGTTCTTTAGTGAAGACGCGTTCTAAATGAAAATAGGTTTTAACTGTAACATAGATACACTTACCAGTAAATAAGACACTCCGTAATCTCTAGCGACGACCGAGGGTTAATACACATTATGCAACCAGAGACAGCCAAGTCGCCTTTAATTTTATACTAGTGCATTCAAAATGCTGTCGTTGCGCTTTCAAATTATCTACTAACTGGAACAAATTCATACAACTTCGAAGAAGCATCGTCTTAATTTACTCAGTAAACACAAAAGTTAGCACGCTCCGGTGCAAGATAGCTTTACTTAGAATTACTTGTTCAACTATTGTACGGAATTTATGCTCGCTATAAGTTCGACAGCAAGATTGGAAAGGTCTTTGGTAAGAGGAAATTGGAAATCATTGTTTATGTGTTTCGGATGTTGGTGGTGTTAGGTATTAACGTGCCACGTTCAGTCGGTAAAGATTAAACCTGTGTGAATATATAAGTAACTAGTAATACTCGTATAATATTTTATTATCTGTGGTAGTAGTTAATAGAGGAATACGTTTTCTATGGCATCAAATGTATACGTGCAGGAAAATGTTGAGAATATTAGTTTTAATTTTAGTTACTTGTTGTCTGTATGTTGTTAGTGAATCTCATATTTGTATGGAATGGCTATAATTCGCACAATTTAACGTTCATATACTGATCTCAATACGTATATGTTGTTAAATCTGTAGCCACAATTCGATAGAGCATTTTCACAATTTTCTTTGCACGAAACTAATTTTCGACAAATTCGGACTTAAGGTAACGGCACCAGTCGTGGACAAGCATCCAGTAATGGACAAAATAAATATTAAATTTAAATATTAAGACCAAAATTAACGTTATATAATTTGGCAATACTTAAAATAAAAGTTTGGTTCATAAGCTATCAAAATACGACACTTCACCTTATTCGGCCAAAATGTTTGAAGATGGCAGAACGTTATGTTTAGTTGCTGCGACTCGTTTCGAAGAAATCCGTTTTGACTAAGGAAATCCTTAAGGAAGTGAGGACACAATTTTGGTTATAAGAATTTTTGTATAAATGTCAGGAAAATTTGATATTACTTTTATTTATAGTAGTTAAGTGTACGAAATATTACACGATTTAGTATCATGATAGGTTATGTTGTTTAAATAAAATTCTTCAGTGTCCATAACTGGATTTAATTCTATGGATATATCCATTTATGGACATATGTCGAAAATAAACTTTTTTTAAAGGTATTAATTACATGCGCTTTTCTGTATTGTCTTTTCTTTCTGATTAATAATATACCTATCACGATCATTTCAAACAAAGGGTTCCAATATTGTACAACAATTGTCCATGACTGGATTTGCTTTGGTTCCTATAATGGACATTGATATTTTTTGTTAAAATTACACTAATGGGTCCAACAACATAATATCTATCTAAACATGAAGAATATATTTTAGAACAATGGGTCATTATGTGCTGTGCGACTCGTTCTCGGCTTCATTCTCTGTCACTGCGTAGAGAAGTCGCATACTTATGCGTATTGTAACGCATCTGTCATAGAGAGTTCTCTGATTAACTGTTTGGATCGCTGTCTGCTGCTAAATTCCACCACCATATAGCACACACGCTTAAATTTCATCCACACCATCTTGACAACCGTTTAAAAAACGCTTTTTGCCTCGTGCTACAATTTGGAATCCATATCGATGGACCGATCAGATTAAGGCTGCTGGCGGATTCAGATTGGCGATTCACTTCACGAGTGCAGCGGAATGCCAGGAAACAGAGAGATATGGCGGAACATCGTGAAGCGGGTAACATCTACCCCCCCAAACCTCATGTTGACCACGTTCGCTCTGACTAGAGTGATATGACGAAGAAGAAGAAGTCCCAAAATGGATGGAATGGCAGTACTTTTTTTAGTTATATTTTTCATCCCTGACTTATTGAGAAAAAAAAACCCATATTGGTGCTTCTTAACGGACATAACTCGTATTTAACGATGCATTTGTCCAATTTTTGCCTAGAAAATGGAAATTAAGACTGTTTTAAATATTATAAGTATGCAAAATAATTAATAAGTACTATTTTTTATAAATACATCCCCGATTTATTGTATTCCAATCATCATTTTCAAGATTCTATTGATAACTATAAGTCTTCTCCAAGTGTAAATAACTGGAGAAACAACATTAGGTACAGTTCATAAATGGGTGTTCATAACTGGATGTTGTCCAAAACTGGGTGTCCATCATTAGATTTTCACTGTCCAACACTGGTGCAAAAAAGTGGTTTTTTAATTTATAAATAACTTCATTATTTATGCATTGTAATCTTTTTTCTAACATTGGTTACGTTAAACTAACATTGAACTAAAGGTATAACTAAACAATATCCAATAAAGTTAAAAAACCTACGAGAAATTTGCAAAAAACTTCTATTTTTTCTTAATCTGTACAAGACTGGTGCCGTTACGTTAGGTACAACCTTTTTATAATATAATTTCATATATTTCATCATCATTCACACCGTACAAGTAAGAATAGAAAGATAATTCACTATATTACTTATAACCACATGAAAAGTTTTAAATGTTAAATTACTTAATTCTATCCTATTGTTTAATCAAAATTGTAAACAAATTGACTTATTTATTCGAGTTCAAAACCGATGAATGCTCGACATGGGCGAAGGATGAAACAGGAATGGCAGTTCTATATGCTCTAGGTTACAGATATTTGTTTTCGACCAACAATGAATTCAGAGTGCATTTGACTATACGATGATAGAGATACAAGGTAACACAACATGGTAACATACCTAACAAAATACCTGTACAACACAACACACATGTAACTAGGTATATTATATTCCTGCTCATTGTTAACATTTAGCATCGGTCATACATTGGTATTCCTACAAGTTGAAACATCGACGATTTATTATCCGACTACTGCTTTCCTATAACATGGACGGTCCGTTTTTAGGAACTGTACCTAATTTATTAAGAAAGTACATGGTACAAAAGGCAGACTACCTTTTTTATCCTTTCTAATATAGTAAGTATATCCTTCAGAAGCATGGAAATACGTCAAATAAATCTCTTATCTAAGTAGTTGCTTATATCTTTATTATTATGTTCACTTTTGGTTCTAAGTTTCTAATAGAATAAACTAGCTTTCCGCCGCTTCGCCCGCTTTGTCTAAAACCTAATAAATTATATACTAAAGCCTTCCTCTTGAATCACTCTATCTATTAAAAAAAACCGCATCAAAATCCGTTGCGTAGTTTTAAAGATTTAAGCATACAAAGGGACATAGGGACAGAAAAAGCGACTTTGTTTTATACTATGTAGTGATGTTTAATTTGTTTCTAATATAATTTGGGTGGTTGATTAATTAAGTACTCGTACCTACAATCGTTTATCGTACCTATTAAATACTTTTACCCCAACAATAATAATTAATGTATAATCCTTGTTCCAAATATATTTCTACTCTTGCAGTAAACAAAGATAGTACATTGTTTCTCGGATACATTATTAAATTGCAAAGTAATAGTGTAACACTTAAGTTAGTAGAGGGAAGTTTTGATTTATGTTTGTATTATGACTAAGCGTACCCTTGTGATGGACGATGTACAAGTTTTGCTTCAAGTAATTGTACTTTCATTACATCTTACTAATCTTGTATGGTGAATTATTTAAGCTTCCGTATATATTTACATAATGCAAGGTTTTACATGGTAGGTAGCTGTTAATGTAGATATAGAAATATTATTTTAGTAGTAGGTAGTTCGTTCTTTATACAAAACGAATGTAAGCATTTATTGGT
>CAJQZN010039465.1:0-14140 GCA_907164685.1 Colias eurytheme | reverse complement strand
ATGCATTGCATAAGGTTTGAATAAGCAAGTTTTTATTTGTACGGCTGCTAATGTACAGGAGTTGCAATCTTATTTGGGGAATGTTTTGAACGAAACACTGGCACTGCGAAGTTTCGAGCAGACACTACATGCAGGCATTAACGCGGAGCTCGAGCGACGAGAGCGGTATGAAGTGTTGAAAGCTGAGCGAGCTGATAGAGGTATAATTTATTTATTTAAATATTATCTTTATTTCTCAAGGACTTTTCCTTATCTCATTTCAAATTACGCACGAACATTATATTTTATGTACCTTATTTTAGGAGAATACGCCATTACTGCAGCAGACGAGGCGCTTGATAAAGAGAAGAGGAAAATATTCCATCAATTCTTAGCCAATCGAAAAGCTGATTTGAACGTTTGGGCGCGAACATACAGGTTTGATTAAGAAATATTTTCTTATTGACTTCTAGAAAATGACTCAAAATAAAAATTTATTTATTTATTTAGGTGCTTGTTTTGTAAGGATTCAATATCGCCATTTTCATGATAGCCCAATCACTTCACATTTCAAGTACATATGTAATAAATAGAAAACTTGGCATTCAATATATAAATCAATTTAGTATTTCTACTTCACCTAAAATGATTTTCTTTTTTTATGTATTTTCAATTTCTATGACAGAGGCCACGTGACCACCCTGATACTGAAATTGGCTCTGCACCAAGAAGTGTCTCTACAAACGTTAGCATTCCGTCTCGACTATAGTGACTTCTACAAGCGAGGGGACGCCAAACTGCACGAACCACTCACGTATCAACACAAGCGACTCAGTGAAATTGGACTTCATTTAGCTAAGGTTCACTTCACACTAATTTATAAATTCAAACTAACGTAATTATGGTAAATACGAACACAAATATGTATATAAAAAGCAAGAAAGCTATAATAAAAGATAAACATTATTCATATTTGTAAGCTTTTTTTATGAAAAATTTACAAGTTTATAAATATGCATTTAGACACAGAAGCTATTTATTGGTATATGTATATAGATATTATTTTATTTTTCAGAGTAAATTGATTGACCACTCTAAGAAGAAGTGACAAGAAGCCATGACGCCTAGCACTGGCCTATTTTGTGCACAGTGGCTTGGTAGTCTCGGATGCGTTGGGTCCAAATAGAGATACTGATTTTTATAACAATAATAAGATAACACAACAATTTAATTATTATTAATGTGTTTATTTGTGTTTCTTTATATTGTACTCTGAGACATTAACCACCACTTTTTCCCCCAACTTGATCCCCGATAAGTGCCATTGTAAAATTACTAATTGAATTAAATAATATACCTACTGAAATATATTCCTTTTATTTAACTTGTAAATGGTAATCAAATATTCCTGATAATGTGATTTTACTCATGATCTCATTCAGTATAAAATACAACAATTTTCGATATATTATAGGGTGTAATCGTAAAGTGTGCACAGGCGATTATTCCGTAACTATGACAAATATCAAAAACTTTAAACTGATATTGAAATTACTATACCTAATGAGTAAAATGACACTAATAACTTTTTTAAAATAAAACGAGAAATGTCCAAAAATGTTACATGAAACGCTCCCATACATTTGCGCATTTCGATCATTAAGTAATGGATGGAGCACGCTGGCAAATGTTCTAACTAAACTTTCTGCCGATTTTGGTGCGGGGAGGGTAACTCACACTTTGAAACACAATCACACATTCACAAAAATAATTTGTGTCTTTACAAACTCAAACTAATACAAAATTGGCAGACTAGCATGTTTTTGCACACATACATCGAATACACAGAAAAATCTCTGTACATAATAGGGTTGTTGAGGATTCCTCTTCCGCTTCCTCATAATGCGGAAGTTCCGCAATATTTTGGGTTCCTCTACCGTTACCGCATCCTCAAAAATGAAAATAAAAAAATCCTCTTCCGCTATCGCTTCCTCAAAATTTAGAGGAAATTTATGAGGATGCTGATCCGATCGGGCGGCGAATTTACAAAGCCTATTTAAACTAATATATTATGTATGTATTTGAGTTACGAGTCGGACTCTATTAACGAACAAGAGTAGAGTCTTACCGCCATATTTATATCTGCGCCTATCACTTATCTCTAAACATAATAATATAACATTTTCTCTCATACTCAGAAGAAACATATTTTACCAAAGATATCAAAATGATGAATCGAATGTCAAAAGTCATTTTAAATTAAAAAACAAACAAGTTGTTTATGCTTACATAATATCTACCAGTTAGTTTTTTTTTGTGGAAATCGCCTAATTTCGCTTCTGGCACTGATATGCATAAACAAAAGCTCATCTGAGTCCGGCTTGTGACTCAAATAGTAGTACTTAGAGGCTTTGTAAATTCGCGATCGGGCGAGCTAACCTCCCCCTAACCCTAAAACATCAATATGTACAGACAGGAGAATGGCTTTTGTTTTAATTTTTAATTTTAATAGTTTTTGTTTTTTAATTTTGATTATAATTTCCTATCATCCTCATCCTCATCCGCTTCCTCTTCCTCAAAAAAATATCCTCTTCCTCATCCGCATCCCCTAAATTTGTGTGTGAAAATTCCTCTTCCTCCTCCTCTTCCTCATAATCACTTCCTCAACAACCCAAGTACATATACGTAATAATACAATCGCTCTAAAGGGATGTAACCATATCGATATTAATAATAATTTTGTTGAAATTAGAAATAACATTAATATTATATTCATAAAAAATACTACACAGGTCATTTGTAACGTTTTCATCATTATTATATGCATACGAAAAAACAATAAAACGCCATTTTATTTGTATTTGAATATGTATTTATTCAACACATCACATATTATATTCAATAAAATAAATATCGGTACAGAAATTTTTATTTTAGCGGCGTTGGGTATAAAATCTTAAACTCGCGTCAGGACACGTGACCTGATCGAAAAAGCGTAAGACGGATGGATATCAAACATGCTCAACGTTAATAATCAGGTTTTCACTTCTCCCGGCACTCCCGGAGTGCAACCCATCTTTTTTTATTTCTGTACCGAGGTGTCGCTACAGATATAATAAAAATTGTAATTCGATTTTTTGTAAATCTGAAATATACGCAATATTAATACATACATATAAACAAATTACATAATAGAAAGGTTACAAGATTAACATTACAAAAAAACGGCTAAGTGCGAGTCGGACTCGCGCACGAAGGGTTCCGTTCCATTAAAATGTTCTGCCAGTTAAAAGTAACCGAGCGTAAATTTTAATAAATATATACAAGATTTACAAAATAAACATTGTACTCCGTTTTATGCAGTTGTGTAAAATTGTAATATGTATAATAAAGATTAATTCTCATCTCATTTCAAATTATACTTAGAAAAATATTTTTTTATCGACGTTCAAGTTAAAAGCAGTCCGTCACTAAGAAAGTCGTAAAAATTTACGACCTTTTAAGCGACGAGTTTTTAAATTCAACTCTATCACTAAGTTCATAAAGATTAAATTTGAATTTCTCTTCAAGATAGTCTCGCTACATTGCTTTAGACCTCATTCACACGAGAGTTAAAAAAGCGTTGCGTTAAAACCCGGCGTTGGCGCTTTTTAAACGTTCTCTCTGTGGTTGTTCATACTAACGCTTTAAAATCACTCATGTCTCGTCTCTGGCTTCAGTAAGACGTGGAAATGGTTTCTGCTAAAATAATTACGTAATGTCAGTTGCGTAATATCTTTATGATATTTATATTATTATATTTGCTTAGAATTCCTCGGAAAATTTGTTCTTAATAAACCACTTGTAGGTACCTACTTAGGTATTTGTTCAAACTCGTCATCGATAAACATGTTACTTAAAGGAATATGATAAAAAATACCTACTGTTTTAATTTTTATATGTTAGGTATATTTGAAAGAAAGAAAGAAAGAAAGAGTGGCACTAGCGATTTGTGTTATTAAGGTGATGAATTAATTTTTCTAACATTTACGGCCCTTTTCAAACCTTCGTAATTTTTATATTATTAAAGTTGTCGTGATGAAAATTCTTGACAAGAAAGTTCAATAGTAACACAATACGTCTACCGTTTTAGAAACATGATTCCATGATATTTTCTCGATAGAAAAAAAATACAAAGTTCTCATTGTTATTTTTTTGTAATCTCTGGCATCTTCAAAATAACAAACGTAAAGTTACGACTTTTTGGATATTAACTATAAAATATACAACCTATACGTCTACCGATTTAGAATTTTGAAATATGGGATGGTTTTGAAATAAACAAGAAATACTTGAAATTAGCGCGCGACCAGCCAATATAGCGAGAGCCGCCCTGTACCTTCCTACCCCGATCGCTGCACGAGTCATTCCCGCTACGGCCGTCACACGGGGAACTTGTGTCGCTCGCGCAATCGTAAAAAAGGGTGACAACACGATAAGACAAAATGAGACAAATGGGGACAATAAGAAAATAAGAAGAAGAAACATAAAGGTTGGAGAAAAAAGAATACTTACAATTGGAACAAATTAATGAAGAAGTTGGTTTTATTTTAAATTTGATGATAATTGTATTATAGACGATGTTTGATATGTACCCCTGTTTTAAGTACATAACGAATGTGTAAGATTTTTTTTCATTTATAGCATAGATAATCTTTTCAGAAATCCGGAATCCAGAAGGAAAATAAACCCACTGATTGTTCACAATGTGAACCCACTCCTTCGTAAGTACCTTTATTCAGTCAAAAATGTATGTTATCAACGTTCTACTGGTTTTATCGCATGATTCCATTTTTAGCAAAAAGCAACAAAGTGCAAAGAAATAAAAAATCATGGTGAACTTAGTGGAAGTATGGCGGACGTGATATGGAACAGGAGCTCATTGGAGTAGTATTATATTTAAAAAAAATACGAAAAAATTTCAAGAATTACATTTCTTAGTAGGTGGTAGATAAGTATGTTGTATAAAGAATTTGATGTTGATATTTATTTCATTTATACTTACTACACCTGTGCGGGAAATTGCTTAGTACTAAAACAGGTTTATATTCATATTTACATAGTAATGTGAGTTTTAATTTCGAAAAATTTTGTGTAAGTATATTAAATTGAGTTCCTGGGTGATCTGGAAACACAATTGGGCCCGGAAGATGGCGCTGCAGTCACTCCTCCTAATCACATGAACCGATTTGGATGAATATTTGTGTGCACATTTCATTGTTGTGGGATGATTGGTTGATTCGTTTTCACATTAGCTAATATTATGTATTTTTGTTGTAAACTTAATTTAATGTTTATAATACATTATTATTGGTATAAATAAGCCAGTGTTCGTCTCACATTGCTGTACCTGCCTACCTACCCTACCAGGGCCTAACTTTGTTCTGGCTATTTTATTTTGATTATTTGTAATGAATAATTACAATTATAATAGAGTGCAAAAAATAAATACATGCGTCAATATATTTTGTGTTTTTTTTTAAACAATTTTTCTATTTAAAAAAATATCATTCCGACCGCGGCTTTGCCCGCTTGGAATTAGGTTATATCGTGAATCCTGTTTTATCCCACAGAAGTGTTCAGTTCGGATAAAAAGTATCCTATGTGTAAATCCAGGCAATTAGCTATATTTTATCAAAATTGGTAATGTAGTCTTGACGTGATTAAGTAACAACTAACAAAAAAATATACAAATTAACATCCAAAGTTTCGCATCAGTTTTACTGTATTAGTGATATCTTCCACTCTTGACTTTGACTGAGAAGAATTAGGGTTTATAACTTCTTTCAGAAATAGTACCTTTCATTTCTGGGCATGATGTAATATCTACGTCAGCATCAAATTCTATCTAAATCAATTCAGTAGTCCGCGTTATTGATTACCATTTCATTTTTTCAGAGTAACAATATTTTTGTTATTTTAAAGATTATTTATAACCTGTATTATTTTGTAATAAAGTAAACATTACGAAATAATAATAATTATTAATAATGTCTAAGTAGTTGTTGGAAAGAAGATTATTTGTTTATAAGCAAGAAAATAAAACCAATAAATCAACAATTGAATAAATGTATAACAATATTATAATTTATAACTGTATGACGACTCCATACATGTTTGTCCCGAGTCGGCCAGCGGCAGCGCGGCGAGTTTGCAAGAATGACTTCGCGCACACCCGCGTTCGCGATAGCGAGCTATTAGACTCCGCCCGCCAAGCAGTGGATTTTTTTTTGTGTATCGTCTTAAAAGACGAAAAAGAAAACAAAAGGCATTCTGGGTACATCCTCTGAATGAACAGAGATACTTAAAAGGGCAGTTTGTGACACTGTACGAAGAGTTAAGGCAATACCCCGGAATTTTTTTAATTATTTTCAAATGTCTATAACGATTTTGAATACAGGAACGGACGAGACTCCACATCTATAATTAATAGTTCGAGATCAACAATCCACGACATCGTATCGATTTTCTGATGATTATAAGCACAACAAACACGTGCTACCGCTGAGCGAGCGTGCGGCATACTGAACGCAGCGCCGGCGCTTTTTTAGCGCTCGTCTGAATAATAGTAAGAAGTTTCCTATGATCTATTTTATTTAACGCCCAACGCCGAGCGTTGAAAATAGAACACTGCGCGATAAAAAAGCGTCGCGCTTTAAAAGCGCTGACGTGTGAACATATACTTGGGGATGCATTTGTTCTATTTGGACGCTTTTTTAACGGACGTTAAAAAAGCTCTCGTGTGAATGAGGTCTTATAGTCTCGTGGGGAGTGCGGTTCAATATCGCGTTCTAAATTCAACTTTATCGCTTAGTTCATAAAGATTAAATTTGTATATTTTCTCTTCAAGATAGTCTCGCTACATCGCTTTATAGTCTCGTGGGGAATGCGGTTCAATATCGCGTTTTAAATTCAACTTTATCTCTTAGTTCATAAAGATTAAATTTGTATATTTTCTTTCCATGATAGTCTCGTGAAGCCGCATCAATGATCGAGTAAACACATGACTCGATTATTTGTCTTGATCATGTCGCTAAACGATACATCGACGATTATTAGAAATTGCATTTAAATTGATATTTAGGTAAAAAAAATAAAAAAATACTTACAAATGAAAGGTTATTCCATCTTTTTTAAAATTTGATGTGTTTGACTTGTTTCTGCAAGACTTGACCGCACAAAACTGCATTTTTAGCGGAGCACTCGCAGACGTCCTTTCGATGTTTTACGAATACGCAGAGTGTTTGTAATCGATTACGCAAGTAGTTTTTATGAAAGCATAAGACTTTTCGATTCGAATAATCTTATACCTCGGCAAAAGGGGAAGCGCCTGTGAGTGTTATCCATTACTTAATGATCTAAGTTTGCGCAGCATGAGTTTGTCACATGTGCACTTAACTTTGTATTTTTTCATATCTGTGGCAAATGACAATATTGGTGACGTCTGACAGTTATAGATTGACAATTGACATTTGCCCTTGAGTTGGCACTTGGCCGTTGGCGGTAAAAGTTATAACTACAAATAATTCTGTTTTATTGAAGAAAAAAAAAATATAACTACAAATTCTACCTGCAAATAAAACGAGAAATTCAACAAACGTAAATCAATTCTTTACTACGATTTATGATCAAAATCAGTTATAGATAATTATATCTTACGGAAAAATGGAAAGATTCACAGAATTTGAAAGTTTGGACGAAGAAGTTAAAGAACTTTTGGAAAACTACAAATATAAAAGAGCTACATTTTACGAACCATGCACTCGAAACAATGTTAAAGATTGTTTGATAGGCCTTTCAGAGGTGCGTACAAACCTACGTATAATGTACAGATTTTATTTCATTTAAATGTGTTAGTGTAAATAATTTGCGACGCAAAAAGGTACTTAGTTACCCGGCATTATATTTTTACCCCTACAGCTAGTCCCTACTATAATATGTATTATAAATGCGAAAGTAACTCTGTCTGTCTGTCTGTCTGTTACGCTTTCCCGCTTAAACCTCTCAACAGACAATCTTTAGACCCTGAGAAACAACATAGGCTACCTTTTATCAAAACACCACGCGGGCGAAAGCTAGTAAAATATAAAGATTATGCATCTATAAACTGCTGAGTGTTATCTGCTACCTAATTTGAAAATCACATTTAGGAAACACGAAAATGTATGATTTTAACTATTTACATATAATTATGATATAGTTTTAAGCCTGACTGACTGTTTCAGGAATTGAGCTGTATGATTTTAACTATCTATTTATTTAATTATGATATAGCCGCTATATTATACTTAAAACTTTATATTATAGAGTTTTTTTAAGTATAACTGATTATTGTTTCAGGAATTAAACCTTTACAACATAAATTATATATTTAATCCTCATGTAGACTTTGAAAATGACAAATTAAATACTGATGCATTGGTCAAACTTATAAATTCAGTTTGGACTTTATTACACAAATACAAAAGTATTAAAGAGAAGAGTGACCATTTGACAGAGCAAAATCATGTACTTGAACATAGCAATAGACATTTGAATGTAGGTACAAAAGATTATTATTTATTACTAAGTATATTAATTTTATTTATCATATTAAGTAAAATAATAGAAGTAAAAAACAATTAATCTTTGTTCTGGTCTAGGATTCCATTGGAAGACTTCGAGATAAAGTTAACTCTGAAAAAAATGAATCCAGAGCATGTGTTGCCTCGGCCCAAAGAGTGTCTGACCAATCAAACGAGGTTTATCAAAAGTTAATTGAAACCCGAGCTAAATTGAATCAGGTGGTTAAACAAAAGGAAGCTAATGAAAAATGTTTGCAAAATAAAGTAGCAAGGTTGAAGTTAGAAAATGACAAATTAATGGACAGGCTGCGAGGTAAAACAAGTGAGTATTTTTTATTTTTCCAATTATTGTAGTTTTTCATCATAAATGTTATTGAAAAATAATTTCCTGCTTTAATATTACAATATCAGTTGGTATAAATATTATTTTACAGGCAATTATACTCCATGTGCTGATGTATGTGATGCCACTCTGACACAATTAAAGGATCGAGAAAGGAAACAAAGATCTGTTATAGCACAACTACAAGCTAATAATCAGGAATTATTAAGAGAAGTGATTGCTATGAAAGAAGAACTTTTACTGGCAGGAATAACTGACCTCAGGCTGAAACAATAACACTTGTGAAATTATGAGACTAACAATTAATGAGGTTTCTGAATGGAGTATTTGAAATTAACCATACCATGCTGCTTAAATATTTTCTAGCTTTCAACCTAAATAAAATCAATTCTGCATTCAGAAACCAAACTTATGCCTGACAGTACAAAATCTGTTGAATTTTCAGTATTATGACTTAATGTATATATTTATTTGTTGTGTTTTAATAAATTTAGTATAAGCTTAGTACCTAGTTAGGGTTTTTTCGCCCAGCGGTATTTTATCGGGAGGATTTTTTTCGCTATTCTGTTACATATTGAATCTTATGGACATAGTCTCACTTGTTTTAAAAAAATTGCGCAGAAAATAATTTGTTATTCGATCTTAATCGAGTCGATCGAGTTTATAAAATTGATGCAACGACGTGCAACGCCGTTAATAACAAGATCCATCGATTTTACACGTGTTTGTCAACAGAACTGAATTCAACTGATAATAATAATCGTCAGAAATTTTATTCGCAGTACGTAGTACGTACTAGAAACTATTTTGCTTGCGAAATTTTGCTAACTATTTTGCTTGCAAGATTAAAAACCTCGCAGTGAAAGATCGCTATGCCGACAGAGCTATAAGTGAAAAATATTTACTGATGGAGAAAATTGCGAGATAATATTATTCTAATTGCAAATGATAAAATTAAATTGTAATATTTGTTCGTATTTATTTATAAGATTAAACAAATCTGTCTGTTAATTCCACGTTAATTCTGTTATGTGAAGAAGCTAGAAAGATTTCATAAACAAAACAATGTATAGGCATGTATACACTATACCACCACCATATACAATAGAATTGCGTAATAGATGGCGTGGGGGGTCCATAATCCGACAGTAACTTCGCAGCGCGACGCGGATGTATGAGGTTACGCCCAGTGCGGTTGGACCTTTAGAGACAAAACCGAAAGAATAGAATAAAATATAAATTCGATTGCTCTGACGGGATCACGGGTGGCCCGTGGCCGAGAGGTCAAGGCGTCCGTCGTCCCGGAATGGCGAAAGACGCGGGTTCGAATCCCGTCACGTTTTTTTCCATTCTTTAAAATTTTTGAAGTTAAACTTCTTTAGGCGCGTTGAGAGTAAAATTTTGGTTCCGAACCACAAAAGGAAAAAAAAACGGAACCCTTGGAACGAACTTATAGGATCACTTTGTTGTCCGTCTGTCTGTCTGTCTGTCTGTCAAAACCCTTATTCTCAGCAACGAGTGGAGGTATCCAGCTGAAATTTATATCGAATGTACTCCTGTCTATGGTCTCTTGAATTCTTGATGCTGTGAAAAAATTAAACGTAAAAAAAAACGCAATCAAAAGATACAGCCGTTTATGCTGCAAATTAAATATTTGCAAGGGAATCAAAACCTACACTGTACTTCCCGTGAACACAGAGTCCTGAAATTTGTTTTAAAAAAAAAACAATGTCTTATAGCACAAATAAAAGAAAAATTTCTAAAACATACATTTTTGAGTAACAACTCAATAAAAAGTAGGTGAGTCCGACTCGCACTTGGCCGGTTTTATTTTTATATATGTATATAGCTTTTGAATTGCTATAAAAATAAAATATCAAGTACATAATATCTACTTTTTCTTTCCCGTCAGACCCAATAGGTTCTTAGCCACATTTGACGTCGATCGTTGTCCTTTATTGTTATTGTGACGTAGTTATGTTGATTTTCCTTTAAAGTTATACCACTGTAATACTGTGGTTATAACTGCGCTGTGGTATAACTTTAAAGGAAAATCACTTTATAGGCCAGAAGTCAGAACAACAGACTCTGGGAACCGTCGCGTTTCCTGTTTATTACAGACTATAATGTTTTGGATTGGTTTATAATTTTTCACTATTTAATAAAACCATAGCGGTTGTACACGCAAGTCGCAACTGTATAGTCAATAGGCCGCACTAGATCGGCACGCGCAGCGGTTACTGAGGTAGAAGCGGCATACGCGTAAAAATACGTTCCGTCTGAATTTAGTCTCTCATATCTCTTTCCCACTTTTGGATGCTTGTACATATACACTTAATCTATATTTTATTTTCAACCAATATTGGTTGCTTATTTACCTACTTAGTTTATTTGTCGCTTACTCAAATTCATACCGATCAAGTTATTAAAACATCAGTACCTAGCTTATTTTATTAAGTCGTTCGTTTTATTATTTCCCTTTGAAATAACAGTAGGGTAGCAAGTAGGTAACAGTAATATGTATAACAATATGTGAGCTAATAATTGACGCCTTTTGCTCCTTTTGCTTTGCTTCTTTTGGTAAGCGCGACGATTGTTTGACGTTATTTCATTTGTTCGAAAACTTTGGTCAGAAGACGCACACTGAATAAATTACGTACCTACCTAATATTATATCGATCTATCGAGTGAGGCTTGTTGTGGCTACTTGCGCCTACGCTTGACGCAGCTACTATTCATCGTTTGACAAACACCGAGTTGAATCATTCCAATTCCAACAGCTATACTATGTTCGAGACTTCGAGTCACGACCATTTTGCATTCATCCGCGAAACAGTGCGCGCGCGCTCCGTTACAATTAACATTGCTGCGTTATCGTAAATATTTCTACAAGTGTGATAAGATCATTACATCACTAAATGATAAGAGCCGCTAAGGAGTGATTTGTCTTACCGGTTGAGGAGTTATCGCTAAAATTCGACATGCAACGTTACTGACTAAATCAAGTGTTAAAACAATTGGCATTGCTATTGATTTTGTGTGTATACATTTTCGAATGTCGTTGTGTAAACCATGGGAACGGCGAAAAGACTGAAGGTTACAGTGGTCGGAGATGGTATGGTGGGCAAAACATGCCTTCTTTACGTGTACACAAGGAACGAGTTTCCAAAGGAATATGTACCAACAGTGTAAGTACATGGCACTATTAATTGTAAAATAGTTAATCCGAATAAAGACCTACTGCTGCAGAGCTGCCTATAGGTCAACGGGTCAGTAAACGCTGACGTTCCGTACGTGTCTAAATTAACAGGTGATGCGATTACGTCGTTATCTCTTACAAATGTTGTGTGGAAAATGACTGCACCCAATTACAACTACTGTATTAAGTATAGGTAAATTTATATTTTGTGCGATTGATTTAAGTTATTTTCCTTCTATGACTTCATAAATATTTTATCAACACATTAGGTACCTAGTATGAATCATCAGTTTAATCATAGTTATATTAGGTATTTATTGGGTATAAATTAAGACTAACGTCATAAAGCGACAAAATCATTAAATTTTCTTTGATTGAAGTAGCTTCAGCTTTCTAGCCGTCTCTTTGACTAGGTAGTCAACTGTTATAATATTATTATGGGGTTATTAGTTATTAGTTTATTACTAAAAAATATTCACTCTACGTAGGTAAATTATGACAGTCGAATAAAATAAAAACTTGGGTAAGTACTTACTGGTTTTCCGTATAAAACGAGTTTTTGTACCTGGGTCGATCAACTTTTAATGGTCCGACGGTACACGCATCATGTCCCTGAACGATAATTAATAAACATGAAATCAGAAAGAGTTAACCCGGCGTCATTGTGGTAGAAAACAGATACGCGAACGTTGAGGTGGGTCAATATTACCCATATATTTTATAGCTGTTATTTTTAAACTTTTTAAGAAAATTATTTTTCTGTGTTATGATTATAGGTTATAGGTATTCTGGTTTTGATAATATAAAATAAAAATAATAATTAACCAACGTTTTATTCACTTTAATCAACTTTGACATAAACTCATAAAAATAGGAACAAAATATAGACCTCTTACGTTTTCATGTCATTACTACGCTAATAACCAGTAATTTTGGTTACAAATAGCATTTTTATAAACTTAAGTCTAAATATATTAGAAAAAAACTTTAACAAAGCTAATTAGAATCTTCGTTGTAAATGAAATCAATACAGAAAGCCATGATGCGTTCAGGACAAATAAATTTAGGGCAAGCTTGACAAAAATGTTTTTTTTTTTACTATTTTTATTTCCGGACACACTTAACATCTTTTGCGGGAATTGCAGGTGGCTCCTCTGATGATCCACCAATAAATTCTCTGATTCTTTTGCCCATTTGTTATTGCTATCGATCAATTCCTGGCGAATTTTCAAATGTTCTAAGACCAGAGCAAGACCTAAGTTTTTAAAAAAATTACGTCGCTTATCGTTTGGTTTGTTTTTATTTATGCGACGTATTATAAGCGCATTAATTCCTGTGTGTCCAACATGGCATAAAAATTGTCAGGGGCCAACTTTTGGAGTTACGACTCACATCATATGAGGCGCAAAGATCATCAGCGACGTCAACCCCATATTTAGTTTTATTGTAAAAGGTATTGAATTCAGGTTTTCGCTTTTCTCCGCTTGAAACACACTCCGCACTCTAACATTATCCTCTTCTTCTACTTCATCATCATAATAAGGTAAGTCTGAGGCAGACAAGAGTCTAAACCCGCCATGATACGTGATATTTTCTATTATATCCGTTTATAGTACCTATTTTATAATAAGTACCTGTTGGAAAAACAAAAACATTAAATTCACTGAAATAAGCAAAAAAAATGTTTGCAGACACCAAGAAATCATACACAACAGTAAAAATCGATAACTTAGCCATGGCGCGAAATTGTTACATCAATTGTGAGGATGGGTCATATTTACCTTTTTCGAAAATACACGCGTGTAGCTCCCAGTACACTCGACGTCGAAAGGATTTCACTTCCAAAACGTTTAATGTACATTATTAGCTCCAGCTACTACAAAGAACAGCACAATCTTGCACGTAATTACAAAGATATTGTAAATTATAAACAAGCCGGGTCATTTTGACCTAACCTCAATGACGCCGGGTTAAATTGGTTTTAATTATATTCCTCTTAATATTTTCTAACATTAT
>CAJQZN010039464.1:46903-57078 GCA_907164685.1 Colias eurytheme | reverse complement strand
AGTTTATCACCCTTAACAATTCTACATATTATTTATTATGAACACCTACATGCAATTTCTTTTAAGTATTAACTGTATCTACTTTTCATGCAGACTATTGTAAAGCCACGATACAATTTATCTGTGGATCATTATGCTGCTCTAAACGCTTACCATTAAAGAAATAGATAATAAATATTATAATTCACATTCATTTATAAACACTTTATAGCTCTAGTAAATAACCGAAATATTATGTCAAGCGGTTTGGGCGTGGTACCATTTAAATTGCTTAAACTGGTCCACTACCCACTGTTTTGGACAATGAATACTGGTTTCTTATAATTTGTACAAAAAACTGCATGAAGCATGATTTGAGAAGCAAATGTCATTCTGAACTCAAGACAAAGGGTTTGTGGTTAGAGAATAGAGCAGCAGTTTTTTACACGAGTTTCACGTCTTAAAGAAGGCTTTTTAATCTCAACTGAGATCAATTTTGGTTTCCCATCTAATGAGCTGTATGTATCTAGACTTGTGAAGAAGGACCACAGGACAGTTCTTTGGCATATTATGATGTATTATGTAGTTAGATATAAGTTACATATTATGTAAAATTGAATTTTAATATTGACATGATTTTAAAAGAGCAACTATGGAGTTTCTTGCCGGTTCTTCTCCGTAGATAGGTACTGCTTTCCAAATCGGTGGTAAATGTTAAAAATATGTAATGACGATTCGAAAGTGCATTTAAAAGAAGTCTAATTGAATAAATAAATGTTTGAATTTGAGTTTTGAGTTTGAGTGTTTCCGAAATGTCAAAAACATAAGTCTACAAATACAATGCTTCTCGATGAATAAACAAATTTTATTTAAAGTTAGATGGTAAAAGCTTAGTTTTAAAGAATCCGACTTAATGACCTTAGTTAGGTACCGAACTCACTTTTTTATTTATTTTATAAATTAAGAAAAAAAAACATGGAACCAATCTACAGGCATTGTTTCTTTTTTGTTCGTTGACAACTAATAGACAATTTTAAATGGTTATTAACAGAAGAAACAACTAATTTAAAATAATTACCTTTCTAATTAATTCATAACGACAGTAATAGTTCGTGTAATGAGGTAATTATTTGTGTTCGTATGTAGTATCACTTACAGAAGTCTAAATATACATTTTAAAGAATAGATGGATATTATAATTATGTAAAGAATTTATTTATATGATGAGAAGGAAATTTTTGTAAGAAAGTCGCATAGAGTCATTAGATGTTTTCGATGTCAAGTAATATATCATATTATTATTAACATGCAATAAGCTTAAGAATAATAAGTACATATTTCAAAGCAATTTTTTAGTAGTTGTGGATTTCTTAAAGATTCAGACACATATACAAAGATAATTGGAGAGCTGGTGGGTAAATTACGTCGTCACAGGTAGTTTTAACTGCGAGAAATTATTTTATTCACACGGAAAATATGAAACAGAATCTGTTCTTGCCATGTACCTACCTATAGTTCTAAATTACTTATCGGTTTCAGTTTTCACAGTGAGTATAATCGCAGGAGCAGTTAGTAAACGTTTCTTTATATCTAGTTTGTATCTACCATAAAATCAAAACTAGTCGGAAACTCCTTGATATAATAAAAGCTTCAATAATTTTTTTTATAAGATTTTCTTCAAAACTGTACTCGCTAAACATAGTTATTATTTGATAGGCTACAAATAACAAACTTGTCGATTCGTGGACACTTGTCATTCAAATAGTTCCTTAATAGTAGACTAACGTGAGTATACATATTATACGAATAAATAAACACACAATTTGAACATTTATCCCAACGCAGTAAGACATAATTTGGCATGCTATATTTTAGAATCGCAAATCATATTTGCTTTATTGTGCACAACTAAGTGCGTAAAGAAATAAGTATGTTTCAAGGAATTGCTTTAATTAGGTATAACTCATAAACATTATTATGAAATATAAATCATTAATACTTATATTTTTTACTTACTTATGACCCACATGTATCATTTCAATAAAAAGAAATACTTTTTTAATTTAGTTCGTAAGAACTACAGATACAGAATCTTATAGATAAGTTTAAAATATAGCCAATAAAAATAATTGCAAAAAATAGAGTTTCAAGAATGATTATATTTAGTCCGGTTATAATTATTATTCCATTCAAGTAGTTATTTTATAACAAGATTAGCATGAGCGTAATATGCTATAAACTGAATTAAGCTACTGTTAAATTACATTATTCTTAAGCCCGCGTTATTTTTTTTCCTGTCAAGTGTTATCATTATCATTCAGTAGCTTTCGAGAACACGCAGCTTTGTCCATACAAACTAAGACACTTATTATTAGTTAGTACCTATTCATATTTTTTATTGGTCAATCGAACTAACTATACAACTTATACGGGAAGAGGAAAGCATTAAAACATTTAATGGTTTTGTATTTCTAAGATCATTCGTACAATTATATTTTTTGCTTAATATCGATCTGAAAATGGTAATAATTAACGCGGCAGTAAAACAACGTAGATATTAAATCATATATCAATCCGCAGTTAAAGCTTATTAAATAATACAGCAATCGTTTTGCAATCATAGCAAGTTAATACGATATTTAGTGAAATATAATTCTATAAAAAACATACAAATTGAATAAATTTGGCAAAATAAAGGGAATCTGAATGTCAACGATTTAATCAAACACATATATGGATATTCATAGGATAGGTATTCAAGCAAATTGTCTCTAAATGTAAATCTGTGCTGAAAGTATGAAAGTTCACGGTTGAACGTCTGATTATTCTGTTGACCTTTCGGTGTTTCAACACAACTATGTAATATAATTTATATCGTTTGCTTAGGAATTTTGCTAGGAACTGGAAATGTATTACACACAATCGATATTGTGAATCGATTATTGTGGACATTTTTCAATCGATTTCTTGACAATAAACTTGATGTAGTATTGGTCGTTTTATTTTATTTTATTTCGATTTATGACGCAACGAAAACTTCAATCAATCTGACACCAATGTGACATTTAACACATGGAAACATAAAAGTAAATCAGAGCATTTATAATTTACGAATTTAAAATGTTATAAATGTAAATTTATAGAGACGTTTTCATATTCAAATTTTTGCTTGCTCAATACATTCATATTCAAATTCTTTATTTGCTTAACATCAAGTATCCAATAATTTAGTCTTAAAAAATCAACAAATTATTATTAAAGTAAAAAAATTCTAACACTTAACATTATCATAACTTCAAATGTGTGACACCTATAACTACAATGTATTTAATAAATGTAATAATTTATGTAGTTTGGTATGGAACAAAAAATCGTTCAGTAATTTTAAACAAACAATTAAATTATACGTTTGATATAATTTATCTGAACTAAATCGTTCATGAACGACAGCGTAATGAATGACATTTAAGTAATCGACCTTGATTATTTTCGATTCTAATACCAACTGGTTTAACGATTCTGCGAAATATATTTGTGTAGTGAAAGGATGCAAATAGGGAGCTCTTGCAATATGTGGGCTCAATAAATAGTTCAATATTGGATGAAAAAGATTAAAAGTAAAACACAAAAAAGGAGAAATATGCAGGAGCAGAGTCTGCAAATTTTTCCGTTTCCTTTTTGATGTTGGTCGCTTACCATCAGGCGGCCTAACAGCACGGTAAAAAAGGTTTAAGAAAGATTTTTGCTATGGTGACAGTCATAGGTGCTAATTAAAATATAGATATCAATTGATAAATATTCTCCAAGTTTTCTTTTTTCGTTTCCTTCCTCATGGCTGTTTATGATCACTTAAAATCAGGCGGCTTAAAGCACGGTAGAAAAGCTTTTTTTATGAAAAATATTTTCTATGGTGACATTAAGTAATACGTTATTTATTAATGAAATATTTTAATTGATAAATCTATTCTTATCTATTATAAATCTATACCTCCTTATCTATACATATAATAAATCTGTAGAAGGGTCAATTCTGTACATTGAAAATATTGAAAAAATAAATAGCAGGGGGTGTTACTGGATCGATACCAAACCCAAATATGTGATTAAAAAATTTTTTGTCTGTCTGTCTGTCTGTATGTGAAGACATCACGTGAAAACTAACGGTTTGATTTCGATGAAACTTGGTATAATTATACCTTATTATCCTGGGCGTAAAATAGGATACTTTTTATCCTAAAAAAATACGAAGAAAAAAAATAATCTTAATTTTTCAGTTTTATCCATAGACGTTGTTCTGTAGAACAGCGAACACACGTTGGGTATTATTATAGGCCTAGCCGTATTTGAGTCCAATAGATATTTATAAGATGTTATTGTCAGAGTTACTCAAAATGGAGAAATAAACCATCCACGCGAAGACCGACATCCGCGCGGACTACTATAAATCTATTATTATCTAGCCTAAATTTACAGTTCGTTCAATTTTGTTTAGAAAATTTGACTGAGTAAACACAAGACTATTAAAAGCCTATAACTTGCTACAGTAAACATGCACGTGAAAATATAAGATTTATTTGAAATTTATCTAGACATTAGAGTTTAAGATGTATGGCATCAATACATTTTTGGTTCGCTTTAAAGAGAGCATACTATCTTATATCGATATCATATAACTTGAAGATCTTTAATCGATTATTCGTTGATGCAGAGCAAGATAAAGTTCAAAGCTGTCATATGGCGATATTTAGTGACTCAAAAACATTACCATCAAAATAAATAACAATTTATGTATTTTATGAAAGCTATTAACCAAATCTACCAGAAAGAAAATAAAGTGCAATTTGTACCAGTAGCACATACGCTACTTAACTTAATGACCGAGAAATAACACCAGGAAGCGCTCAAAACCTTAGTAAAATCATAACAATACATAATCCCCTTATTTAAATGTAATAAAACAGATTGAAATTCAAGCAGGGGCTTTCAGTGTGACAAAGAATGTAGCGTGCCCTCGTTTATGCCTTGGTCACGATTGTGTTCCCACTTCACTGTACCTACATTAACAATATAAGGCTATATATATTTCGAGAAATAAGACCTTGCTATCACATATACATTTAACAATTATTATTATTAATAACGATGTAAAATGGTATCAAGATTTCAAAAACACAAATGAATCTGTCACACTAATGTGAGTTTATCTTTATAAACGCTCTGTTCCATTTATATTTTAAATAAAATACAGTTTATGATAATACATAGATACACGTAAAGACTTATCGTTTCGAGTGTTTAAATGCATATACTTGAAGTTTTATTGTTCATAATCTAGATTAATATAATAATACACTTAACTCTTAAGTGTTGTACATAATTATCTACCGTTCACGGCATCAATTTCAATTGATCTGAAACATCCGATATTTTTATTAATTTCCAATGCGCACATGAATTTTGTTTCTCTTTATTTTGTAGTAGCGGTCCGCCCCGGCTTCGCACGTTGTACCTACATGTTTTATAGCCTATGTTGCTCAGTGAAGATGCAGCTTTCTAATGGTGAAATAATTTTTGAAATCGGTCCAGTATGTATGTAACTAAACTTTCCTCTTTATAATATTATAGTATAGATTAAATTCAATTACATACAAAAAGAACGCAACTTTCGACCGAGTAAATTAAATTACTGAGAAGATATAAAATTATATATCCATGAAAATATTTTCTTCTTTGTTTTTTAATCATCTTATTGAAAAGTTTTTCAACGAATACTAAAATCAACTTAGGTTAGTAGGTGGGTTAAACATATTGATATTTTTAGAAGATGTTGGTTAAATGTTATGAGTAAATTTAATTTATGATAGTAATTAAACAGCAGATCTGTCAATTTAATAACTCAATTATAATTTTAACTGTATGTCCTTTGTAAATGATGTTGACATGGTTAAACTCTTAAAAATATAAGGTTAACAGCGAGGTAAAGGTACGCTAGGTTAAGAAACTGTATTTACAAAGACGTCGTGTTGTAATTAAAAGGTTTTTTCTGGCTTTAAAAACATTTTATATTGAATAATAACTAAACAGAGTTCTTTTGTCCACATTTTACTTCCAGGACCTTTATTTTGTTACATAAAATGGCCACAAAAAAGCTCTAGGCATACTTCTAAAATAACTAGAAGAAGTCGACCAGGATAGGTGTTCCACGGTTTTATATATCAGGTACCATAATCTCTATAAATAAATAAATATTTCAGGACAATTTTCACACACGGTACGATCTGATCCCATACTAAGCTTTCGCTTGTGTTATGTAAACCACATAAATATATAATTTTAAATAAATACTTATATTAGATAATTAACACCCAGATACAGAGCATCTATGTTCATCACACAAATATTTGCCCCGGGGCTGGAATCGAACCTACGAGCTCTGGCTCACGAATCGAATCAAATCGAATAAACACACATCAGCGGTACGAAATCAAACGATTTCACCAAACAAATTATAGTATGAGTAACTAATTAGTGCGAACTCATGATCCATTATGTTTTCACATAATTAGATGTCACAATACAATCAAATAACAATAGTGTGTGGGTATAATACGGTGATATTCACAAATCAACATTATGTAAACAATTGCTGGTAAGTTATGAGTAATTCAGTTGCCGACAGACAATCGATTATAATTTTGATGATATTATCGTTCCCATCGATGTTATTAATAATTTATATGCTATATTGTATAATTTCCCTGTATTATTGTTTTGCCTGAAGATGTTACTGGGGTCAAATGGAATATATTCTCTTGTCATATAGTAATGAATATGTTAATCGAAATTGTAATATATTTTGCTTTAATAATAAGGTCAAAATAAAATTCTGACATTGAAAATAACTTTAAAAATAATTATTTATTTTTATAAATTATTACTTGTATGCAATATCTGAAAAGTAGTTTATGTAAGTAAGGCCAATATTTTGTAATGAATAGACCGATACAAGACGCCATAATAAACGTAGGAAACTAGATAGTTTTTCTAACTTTTCAATTTTCAATCAGATGAAAGTTTGTCTAAACTCTAAACTTAATATATATTTTTATTAGTTGGTTCTTTTTGTAGGGTTATTAGTAGAAAACAACGTTTCTTCCGAGTACAGACTGCATTTTTTTATATCCGGGTCGATCCGAGCAAAACCGGGCAAAGCTAATATGACATAAATCACCTGAATTAACCTATAACTATTATAGATGAAATCAATTCTTAATCAATTACATAATCTGGAAACCTATAAATATAATTTATAATCAATCTACAGAAAACAGAGATCGAAATCTACAATAATGGACGTCGCTTTTGACCGATTGCTTCATAGTTTATCTCGGTCAGGGAATGAATTTGTAGTAAAGTGATAAAACAGATAAGTAGTCAATTATGGGCGCTTTATACTGAACACCTGCTGTGCGGCATGACCACTGTTTGGGTCTTTTATTGTTTACATTAATATTATGAAGCTGAAAAGTTTGTCTGTGGTTGAACATGCTCTGGAGCTAGTTCGGATTGTGATTTGGTTTGGTGTTGGATATTCCATTTATAGAGAAGGCTATATAATATCACATGCGACGGTATATCCGATCGGAGCAGCAATAAAATATTTTGATGAATTTGCATTTTATGAGGAAAGGAAGAGGAAAATGAATTGTATTCAATGTATTAGGAGATTTACCTTTCCGTTGGTTAGCGTATTGAAAAAAAAATCATTGAAGTTTTATTTGTCTTTGTGACATACACAGATATACAAAATATATAATATGTTTTTTGAATGAATCTAACAAATGCACAATCATTTAAAGAAGATAACCGTTTTTTCTTTATCATAGTACATAGAATTTGCAATTATATGTTGATTGTAGGTATCATTTTACTTCATCCGACTTATCATAAAACGACCACTACAAGTTCCCTTTGATCAAAAACTATACGAGTCACTCGCAATGACTAACGATACAATTATACTTTCAATACACAAATAACTTAATACAATGCTTAATGATAACTTAATACAATGCATCAGCTAATAACTACAAAGTAAACCCAGCTGTTTTTGATAAACCCAAAGATATACAATCGAAATGTCAACGTTAAATACTTTAAATTAATCAAAGTAATGAGGAATGAAATTAATTTCTTGTTAGACCAATTAATCCAGTTACCGGATCAAATATTGAATCGTGTTGATATAAGAATAGATTAAATAATTCATAACTCGACACGGAACAATAGTATCGCATATGCATATTTATCTACCGTACTTGATGTAAATGAAACTATTGTTTTTAATGTAGAAAAAACATTAATAAAATATTCGCCAAATAATATTTAATTTCTCTGTGTGACTGTTGAGGTATAAATGATATCAATTTCGTAAAAAACTGAGACATAGAGCTTGCATAGAGCGTCTATAACGTATATAGAGCATCTAGAAAAATATTTTTTTTATATCGAACTTTTTTTAATCGAAATGTATTTATTATACTCGTAGATAGAATAATTATCAAAAAATTATAGAAATTAAAAATTTTAATGCAATACATTCATATGATTAATGACAATAATATATTTTATTCATGTTCTTTACCTTAAAATTTCCTACGTTAGACGAATTCGACGTGAAAAAGCTTAAAAAATGGTTGAACGACCTGTGTGCTCTATACCTAACAAAATAAGAAATATTTAATTTAACCAGAGCACATAGCTACATAGTTACAATTACATAGTTTCACAGTAAATCATAATACCGAAAGAATGCGTCCAAGCATTTTGACCTTGTCATTTTATGCGCGCTATCACTTGAGTCATAACTAATACAATAATTGTTCGCGGGTTTACCTGAGACCGGTTCAACTGCTTTTCAGTTCTGGGAAATGGTTTTTCTCGTTTTTATATTTCAATTAATTGTACTTACTATTGTTGTAATCGCTAGGGTGCAGGTTTGAAATGAATATTATGCTCAAAAATGATGTGGATTTTTATTTTTAATTTAGTTTATTTTTCTATAACGTATATACAAGTGGCAATATTAAATATAAGGTACCATAGTGCTACCACAATGAATGTATAAGAACGAACCTTAGATCATTAAGTAATGATCTAAGGAACGAACATGTCTGCTGATGGGAAAAACATGGATTTTTTGTGGAAATTCCACACACCGAGAAAGTAAATATTTTGGTTTTATTTAACTTACTATTTCATTTTTAAAATATGTAGTATGAAAGAAAACGTTTACGTTTGCCAAAATTTATGAAAATCTGTTCATCAATTTGAAGTTAAAACTAACATAGAGCTTCGTTTAGATTTAAAGCACTAGGATCGTTGTACATTAACCATTACTAGTCTATTCTGGGAAATAAAAGGTATATTATATGAATTTAATTAAAATATGTCCAGTCCTAACGAACTTAATACATAATATTATAACATGATAAGAGTCATATAAAAAATATACATATAATCAATCATGCCGGATATATTTTTAATAAACTACTGTCTTACTGAATAAATAACGTATCAAATGTTATGTTATCGTTGTTATAATTATAGATTGGATAAAGTTCCGTAATTACTATTGTCGAATACATAAAAAATTAATATAAACAATAAATCATTGTTGAATTTATAATAGTTGTAATTTCTATAAAAAAAAACAGTACCTTCTAGGTAACCGGACAAATGGCATGGCTTCACGTCCTTTTTCTAATACATATTAAGATATCAACTAAATTTTTCAGAAAATTATAAAATATGACCGCGACAAGATTTTTTTTAATAAGAAATACTAAGATAAAGACTAATGTAAATGTCGATATTTGAAAACCCTAATTGCAAAAATTATTTATAAGAAAATATACCAAATTTGTAAGCTAATATTTTTGTGGAAGTTCCAAAACGGTGTTTAAAATTATTGATTAACTTGCGCAATTCCAGTTAATTTTATTGACTCAGTGAAATATAAAGTCCCCGGCAAATGAATAAGAATGTTAATATGATTTTGTATGTTGTTTAAACATACATCTAAGCAAAGTTTTATGTATACGGTATCGTAATTAATTTGCATAAGGTAAATTATTTTGGTTTGCACTGTAAGACCTCATTCACACGAGAGCTTTTTTAACGTCCGTTAAAAAAGC
>CAJQZN010039464.1:8755-36009 GCA_907164685.1 Colias eurytheme | reverse complement strand
TAACGTTTAGGCAAAATAAAATGATGGACCATTATCAAGATTTTACATAAATTGCCTACTGTCAGAATTGATTGATTCGAGACTTCAGCATTCGATGCCCATCAAGGACCCATCCTATATCATTCAAGCGATTGAAAAAAAAGAGATAAATCCAGTGCAACCGATAAAGCATCAGAATGCTAGCAAAAGATTTATTAGGTTTATCAATATAAATCTATATATTACACATAATATAATAAATCTGTAGAAGACGCGAAGACTGACATCCGCGCGGACGGAGTCGCGGGCGGAAGCTAGTCAGAAATAAATATCTTTTGTTTTCATTTAACACAAACATTACATTTTTTTTATTATATACAAAATTTGTTTATCCGTTTTATTAGTTAAACTGAACAACTTTCACTAAGAAACTTAGGTCGAAAAAAATGTATAGAGTTCTGCATTTTGTATGGAAAGCTTATTTTTTTTTATATTTCGTCCAAATTTCTTTGTAAAAGTTGATCAGTTATATAAACATGAAGTTGAAGATATCAATAGAAAGTATTCGCAAATTTTGTGTACTGATAAAAAAAAATCACCCGGTGTAATTTTCACGAAAATTGTTTCAAATTGTCATTTTTGGTACTTATTACGAATATTAAATTATGCATACGAATGATTTAATTTTTAAAAATTAAGTGGAGCAACTTTCCCTTAGTACATTTGTATTATTTACATATAGGATGACAGGATGCATTTGTTTGCACTACTAGACCAAGCCCTTAAGTGTTCTGTGAATAATATAATTAATTAATATTATCAGCCATTAGTTCAATTAATCATTAAGAACTAATAGATCCTGGAGCTTTACACGTATCTCAATGTTTTAGTTAAATTGTTAGTTATTTGTAACCAGACTGTTATAATTGACCACAGGATAAAAATAATGAAAGATTAGATGTAAACTTAACGTCACAAATAATATTAAATTAAACTATGTACCAGCGAGTGTGTCATCGTCTACTAAGTAGTATTTATTAATCATATTTAACCAATTAATTATTACTTGTTTTACCTTCATTTATTGTATTTAAATTAAAAATATCATAACTAAAGCACTAAAGTCTTGCTGCGGTATGAGATCCTGTATTCTTTGCAAGTGTTGTTAATTGTTATCTCTACAACTCCATAACTCATTATAAAACAAGGTTTAATGAAAGGCAACTTATTGTATGCAATAATTTTTATTTTACAAACACAAATAATAAAATTAAATATGAATTAATACTAATAATAATTTTACTTTCGACTTTCATCCTCGTAAATAATTCTGACTTAAATTCTAAAACTATTGAATGTATGTTTATACTCTGAAGTAAAAACATACATTCAATAGTTTTTTACTAGATCGAGAAACAAAATATAACATTGCACGTGCAAATATCCTCCCATTTTTACTGAATGGGATTTGTAGACTGTAATATCATGTAATATGCTGAGTAATAGCAAAGGTTAGTGCTTGGCGAGTCTTTGACCTCATTGAACGAATGACGGAGGTTAATTTAGTTAAATGCTAAGTGAAGTACATCACACATATGACAATGCTGCAGTATTTTGTCTTAACTGCAAAAGAAATAGAAGAAATTTCAGTTTATTATTT
Organism: Colias eurytheme; assembly: GCA_907164685.1. Taxonomy (NCBI): domain Eukaryota; kingdom Metazoa; phylum Arthropoda; class Insecta; order Lepidoptera; family Pieridae; genus Colias; species Colias eurytheme. The sequence goes on along the minus strand of CAJQZN010039464.1, from coordinate 34,370 downwards.
TATTTTGGTTGATTTCTGAATATAAAATGTTAGATTTTATAACTGGCCTTTGATCGTCTGAAGCACAGATCACAGAAACTAAAGGTAAAGGGTCTGAAGTATAGATTAGCAGGTGGACGAAGTACCTACCTAATGACATCACAATTCACAGACACTAGAACTAATGTTTAAAATTGCAAAAAATTATTATATTATAGGCTCCAGGAATTAATGGTTTTGACGATATTATTGCAACATTACTTTTACCACAGATAATATAATAGATACTAAACTAGTAATTTTACGTAATCTTGGAAGAAGATAAATTTCAATAAAATAAAGGCAATTTTAATTTCCAATAAGAAAAACTATTTGTTTCAATAAATACGTTGGAATATATCTCAGAGACATAAATCTTTCATCGAACAAATAGGTTAGACATAAATCTGTCTCAATGCGTATTGTTCTAATTAAGATTCGGGAAACTGAAAACAAACTTTGAGAATATGATGAATTTAATTTTAAACAATGTATTAGTTTAAGATTTATATATGTGCATTGTTAATAATAAAATACTATTTGTGAAAGCTTACGATGTAGAAAACTATACTTATAACTTTTATATCTTTTGAAATGTCTTTTTAACTACCTACTCATCATCACTACATAGTATAAAACAAAGTCACTTTTTCTGTCCCTATTTCCCTATGTCCCTTTGTATTGTGCTTTGTATGCTTAAATCTATAAAACTACTGAACGGATTTTGATGCGGTTTTTTTTTAATACATAGAGTGATTCAATGGGAAGGTTTTAGTGTATAATTTATTAGGTTTGAGACAAAGCGGGCGAAGCCGCGGGCGGTAAGCTAGTTTCATATAAATACCGACTTACCATCAACGCTTCGATCCTGTCTACCATTTCTTATTTTACTTGCGTCTCACCTGTATCCATAGGAACTACCATTTCATATTTTGCTTGCTGTTTATCTGTAGGAGCTATGAGATTAAATCGGCAGTCGTATAAAACAAGGTCAAAGAAGGGACCATAAACAAGATCGACCCATATCGCTAGGAAACTCGGCGCCGGCCATCCTGTGAGCTTGTGATGTGGAGTAATGACTGATCAACTGGAATTACTATTACTTTTACGAGGGTAGTTGGAGGACTAATTATTTTTCATGGTATATTTGTTTGGATGGAGGAACCAGGAGGTGAACGTTACCTAAACTTCGTAAGTATCTAATCTGTGCCTATGCACTAATGTAGGACAGGTCGTAAACCAAGGATGAATAGTTTAATAATTACTAGACATCGGATTATATGCACTAACAAAATGCTAAAATATGCATGCAAATATGCACTAAAAAAGGCCGAAATATGCACTAAAACGACTGATATGCCTAAAATATGCACAATACAAAATCAAAAAAACCTTTATTATTTTTATATATTTAAATCAAAGATTGTACCAGAACTAAAATTTTCTTGAAATTAAGTATAGTTTTTGTGCCAATATACAATTAAGCATTTTTACTTTACATTTTTAATTTACATAAATGACCTACCTGACATTATGGACCAAAAGTGTATATTGTTTGCAGATGACATTTCAATAATTTATTCTGACGATCACAAAGAGATAAATTATAACATGACAATTAATAAAAATTTAGAATTAGTATTGACATGGTTTAATGATAATAATCTATCGGCTAATATGACTAAAACAAAATTTATTCAATTTTCAAATTATAAAGCTCGACATACACCTCTTAATGTAACGGACAAATTCCATACTATCGAACAAACACATTACATAAAGTTCCTAGGGTTAAATGTAGATCAAAATTGCAACTGGAAAGCACATTGTGACATGATTACCGGAAAAATAAATAAGTTCGTCTACGCATTAAGAAGACTACGAAAAACAGTGTCCTTTAATGCTGCGCTTACCGCATATTACGGATACGTTACATCTGTGATACGGTATGGAATTATATTCTGGGGCAACTCGACGGACGTGACAAATGTATTCTTGGCACAAAAGAGGTGCATAAGGGCTATGTGCAATATTGGTCCCTTAGAATCTTGTCGACCATTATTCAAAAAGCACCATCTTTTAACACTCACGGGATTATACGTTTTGGAAATTTGTATATTTGTCAAAAAACATAGTGAACTTTTTAAAAGCATGAAAGACCACTCTATACTGGGACTAAGAGATCCCACACGTTTAATGATGCCTAACTGCCGTTCAGCACTCTACCAAAAGAATGCAAGTGTAATGTGTGTAAAGATTTTTAACCATATACCAAAACATATAAGGGAACTACCAAAAAATTTAATGCACAAAAAATTAAAAGCGTGGCTTATTAATCACTGTTTATATTCCTTAAACGAATTTTTTAGATTATAATTACCGAAACAATAAAAATGTTAACCTAGCTTGACAAAATTGACGTAAGAAATCAATTATAATGTAATAGAATGGAATAATCAAATTGTCATATTGCTATATTATAATTTATAATGTAAAATGAACTAATGTAAATAATATATTGCTTAAATAATAACTCACGTGAATTAGTTTCAATTATAAAATTTAAATATTTGTATGCCAATTGTTGGCGAATTGTGCGGACGTGAAATTTATTATAACTTTGCTTTGTAACCACAATTCATACAAATAAATCATTTCATTTCATTTCATTTCATTTCATTTCATTTCATTTCATTTCATTTCATTTCATTTCATTTCATTTCATTTCATTTCATTTCATTTCATTTCATTTCATTTCATTACTAAATTTTCGAGCGCAAATTTGTGACGTTTGTCACCCGCGAGCCCAGTGTTGCCACCTTAGACCTTTCCGGGCTAAATCTAGCCCTTTTTTGGAATTCAACCCGTGTTTTAAGTTTTTAGCCCCAAAAAGGTAATCTAGCCCTATTTTGAATGGCTGAAAATTTACTTAAAATGGAGCCCATTTTGTAATTTTTTGCCATTTTACCATGCCAAAATAGGGTTTGTTTACTCGTTGAGCGTTCTGATAGGCTAATAAAGGTTAGTCGACCAATCAAAACTCCCGCTACTTAACGAAATATGCACGATTGGGGAAAAAGGCTAAAATATGCACTAACGCCGTAATTAGAGAGTTTTATGCATTTGCATATGCAAATATATCTGTGGTATTTGGTACGTACCACTTAAGTGCAAAATGGTGATTTTTGGGTATGAGCGTTTGAAAGTTTTCACGGTTGCTACCCTGTTGCTACAGATCGGAATAAACACTTGAGTAAAACAAATTTATGATATTTAAATGTCTATTATGTTCAAGTTTTGAACACTTACAAAAAAATAAAAAAAATGTTCTAGTTCAAGAGTAATTGTTACTTAACATGTTTGTACCAAAAGAAAAAATGTGAAAATGATGTGAAAATGTCTAAAACGTGTGTACTTAAGTGGATTAGAGCATATTTATTTGTACTCTTAATTAGTATTTATTCCTATTTTTACCTTAATGGAAAGGATTTTTCTTTTTTTTTTTTCGACGGAGACATAAACAGACATTAAAAAACAAAAATTATGGGGAAACGTCTTCCATACAAATAGATTTAATCATATATAAAAACAAAAACGAATAGGAGTGTGATTTGCCACAAATAAGTACTCATAAAAAAGCCAGGAAATATTGTGATTTTCGTGCAATATGCAATTCTCTGATACTCTCTCTACAAAGTAAAATCCTAAAAGTAGTGTGTGTGTGTGTGTGTGTGGTTCAGAAGTCACGGTAGTTCGCTTGCCTGCCGTGCTAGATGCTGCGGGATCGATCCCATCAACCGACATGTACCAATGTGTCTTTTTCGGATGCATAAGTAGATTCAACAAGAAAACATCATCATTTCTAATAACAGGAAAACATCGTGATGGCAACCGGGATTTTGGTCTGAAATCACCAACCAGCAGTGAGCAAGCGTGGTGATTACTGCTCATGTCTTCTCCTTGTGAGAAGATGTCTTTACCCTGCAAATAGTTACGAGCTGGATCAAGTCAAATAAAATTTGTTTGTAAAACGTACCACTACAACATTCATTCATAGTCGTCATCACTGTCACTGAAAGTCATAAGATTGTTTCTAGTCGGACCATGAGACAATGATTTGAAATAATCATCATAAATTGGATCACTTATTGGCAGGGGATCTAAGATATCTTTGAATTTCAGAGCATCGATATTGATCATTAGAGGCCAATGGCAAAGCCACTTCGGAGAATTCTATCTTTTCTCAGTTCTCTTAAACCAGAAATACAGAAACTCTTCATTTTCACTCAAAGAGTATTTAAAATCTACGTCATTAGACTTTTCATACATCAACCAGAAAATACAGTTCTAACCAAATGTAGTTTTGTCTGTTGCAGTATTTCTTTTGATAAAATGAGTAGGTAGTCAATAGTTTCGAAAATGGAAAGAAGTCAGATTCATTCATTAATTTTACATCATGGCGATTGCTGGTCATTTTCATTTATCTCGGGGAACGGAGATGGTGCTGTTTCTTTTTTGAATGAATCTTTCAATATCTGCTTAACAGGCAAGATATTATACCGTTTTTGACCTGGACAACACTGAATATAAAATAAGCTACTCTACTTCTTCTGCCAAACGGTTAATAAAATGCCATAAGCATGATGCGATTTCATCCGCACCTCTTTGAGCTATTCCTTCATACATAACATAATGGAATGTTCGTTTAGTAGTAACTTTGCGGATTTTTAAATTAAAAGTCCAAAGTTTCTTTTATAAAAGGCTACAGATGCAGTTAAATTTGGAATCTGTAAACAAACAGCTTTTATCTTTTAGTTTCATAGTGAAATGTTGCCTTATGCTCCGATTTTTCTAAATCTATTCTAATCTGACATGAAAGAATGAATTTGAAGAGACAAAGAATCAAACCTTGTGCATGTAGGTATCGTTATTTGGCTTTTTAAACGTTTACCAATCTTTAAATCTATTTAAAGATTGGTAAACGTTTCTGAACACACTAAGTCTAAGAGATCTTGCATCACATGCATGTTTCTTTATAGATAATAAAGGCTTGAGACCTAATGTCTGAAGATTTAAATTATGTGCCAAATAACGGATTATATTTAAGTAAGGGAGAACCCGGAGAAGACCTGTTAAGTTCACAAATAATTTTATTTGATTTGGTACAATAAAGTTAAGTGATGATAATAATTATTCAAGTTTGGTCTAATTATGTTAAGTGCTCTTACGTTGTAAATGGCCGTTCGTTGATTGAGTATTTGTTTTACAAGTCTATGTTAAGTTATATTAATATATTTGTATCAAATAAAAATATTTTTTTTTGTACTTAAGGGGTTTTGATACAACCTATTTAAGGTATTTCTACTATCAATAGGCTTATGTGACATAGACCAAACGAAAGAGGACGTTTTTATCAGTATAGATGGCCAAAAAACAAAAAATGGCCATTTTTGCACTTACGAGGTATATACCAAACACCACAGATATATAATCCGATGTCTAAATTAATTACCTTATTATATGAGGAGTTTTTGGGAATTTAAGCAATATATTTTCAGAGTGCCATATGGGAAAAATATAATAACTGTATTTTTTAATATTTTTATATAATTTAATTAATGCCTTAACTCACAAAATGAATGTAGAGTTGCGTAGATATAGAGTCACGTAGAGTCATCTTACCAAGCACATATTTGATTTCCTTTTCTGTTGTTTTAATGTTAATAATTTAAATATATTATAAGTGATGTAGATTATAAGCTTATCTTATCATGAGATTTAGAAATTTTGTTGATTGAGTGATAAATAAAGTCCGAATAACATGAGATTCGACATCCTTCCTTGAGAAGTTTTCTTCCAGAGAGTGTTATCTACACTAATATTATAAAGGAGAACGAATAAAAGAAGTGTTTGTTTGTTTAATATAAGCTACCAAACTACTGTACAAGCAGAGAGCTACATTACTTCTGAGCTCTAAGAATAGAGTATTTGTAATGTCAGCTTTGTAAAAATGTAACTTTCTGCTAGTTTCAATTTTCAAAATCGATCAAATATATTTTTAGTTTACCCTGTACAAACACACAAAGTATAGGGTGTCCCAACAAGAACGCAAGATTTAAATTTGACATAAAACGCAGATATTTAAAAAAAATTGTGAAAACTATATTATATCGTAAAGTAGACAAGATGAGATTATGTTTGGAACAACACATCAGGGAGATGGCCGCCGCGGCTTTGCTGGCACATACGCGATCTTTTAATGAAATTTTCAATGACCGTTTTACATAAATGCTGTGGTATTTCATTAATACAGCGTCCAATTTCGTCTTTTAAGGCTTGAGTCGTCGCCGGCTTAATCGCATAAACCCTCGATTTCAAAAAAACCCCTAAATCGCATGATCTAGGTGGCCAATTATGGTCCCCAAAGCGTGAAGTAACATGACCGAGAAATGACTGATGCAGCAATTGTATTGTTTCTCTGGCTGTATGACATGTGGCGAAGTCTTGTTGAAACCACATCCCCTCCAGCATGCAAGACGCAAATCTTTTGTCAAAATTCGCTGCATAGTGGATTTGGAACCACCAATTTTTTAAGCTCGGTGTTGAATTGAGATGGATGGAGTTTGAGCGATTTCACTAACCTTATACCTTCTACTAAAAAAAAATAACACTTGTTGATATGTCAAACAATGACACTTCGAATGGCGCCAAATTTAAATCTTGCGTTCTTGTTGGGACACCCTATATAAGTCTTTTCATCTTTATAATAATATGTATTTCAGTATTTAGTATAAATGTAGAAGGAACATAATAAGTATATGTTAATATTATAAGTAAGTATTCGTTAGTGTTTCGTAAAAGTAGTCATCCTTTTACACGTGAGCTAATTAGAATGATTAATATTTGTTGCATAATTGCATGAAGTCATTAGTTTTGAATCATAACAGTGCTATTGTTTCTTGCTACGAGTAAGTAGAATGGTAAAATAAATTTCCCCTTTGTCATTTGTACGCAATAAACAGCTTCGGTTCTTAAATTTTAGTAATATTAAAAGTATTAAAGGTTATCGATAGTTATGAAATATATCTACACATGTCGACGATTGAACTTGGCTCCCAATTTTACATATTTATGTTTTGGTGGGATATTGTATACCTAACTACCAATCACACAATAAAAGGTATTTGTGAGATATCATTCGATATATCTAACGTTATCCAAATTTATAGGATGTAAACAGCCTACGCTATTTTGCCGACACCAGTATAACATATAGGTAGATACTTATCATTTATTTCCATCAAGTGAAGCTTACATGTAAAACACTATTAAGTGTGTTTTGTTTTTCGTAGCCAGCGGATAATCAAAATAATGACTCGATTTATTTTTCCCTTGATTTTCCGCGTGTAATAAATCTCCTCACATCGTAAATCAGTGTTTTATGTGTGTTTTCCTTTTAGGTTATATGTTTGTTACTTTTTATTTGTACGTTCTTTAGATGGTAAAATTATTTGGAAAATAGCATAAGATTAATAATATTGAATGTAATTTGTAAAATTGTAAATCTGACATGATTAAAAAGAGCAACTATGGAGTTTCTTGCCGATTCTTCTCCGTAGATACTGCTTTCCGAATCGGTGGTAAATGTTAAAAATATGTACTTAATGACGTTTCAAAAGTGCTTCTAGAAGAAGTCTAATTGAATAAATAAATGTTTGAGTTTGAGTTTGAGTTTGTACTTCCTTAATTCTAGAGACCCGTTTTCTCTACCTCTCCCTTCGTAGTCCATTCCTTTATTTCCTTCTCTCTTATCCCTTAAAAGTGGGCTATGCATTTTCAGAGGCCACCACTACCACCACTGCAAACGTTTACGGGTGGAGGTGATTGCTTACTATCAGGCGAACCACCTTCTCCGTTCACCACACTATTATAAAGAAAAGTTCAGTACCTAGTTAGTTTGCAATTCAGAGATGCAACGTTTGATAACTTGTGGAAATTAATATTTAGTAGAACCATGTAGAACAATAGTTGCTGTATTTAATAAAGTAAAGTATTCGAAATTAAATCCTTATGAGTGGGTGTTTGGCATTGAAACAAGACAGGGTTATTTAATCATTGCATTACACGGAAACACCATATAATAAGTCGTGTAGCCATTACATAAACTGAAGATTACCATTGTGAATCGCATTTGAATGTTTTCGCAAAACACATTTATTATTTTTTTATTCCTGGATATTATGCGTTTAAAAAGTAAAACCCTTCGTGCCAATCCATGCTGTAATCGCATTCACGCGATGTCGTCGATATAAATGTGCCAAGTTCATTCAAACGGTGACTAATCTTTATTACAAATGCATAAAATTACAAGGTTTATTTTTTATTCAAACTCTTCAAGGATTTACGACGCTTAAGGAATTATTGTTTGTTTACATTAGACAAGTTTTGAAGTATAATTCTTTTTTTTAACGTAGGTAACAAGGTTTAAGGTACAAACCAACATTTCAGGTATCTAGTGTTACTCACAAAACAAAATGTTTATTAATAAATTATTAATATTATATTATACATATTTAGTTAGTTAGGTGATGGATCGAACTTTGAAGTAGCATGCTGTAAGTGGATGTTCTTCATATAATGTAAAGAGGCCTTTATGATTTTTTTTTGTAATAAATGAAATAATCTTAAAAAAACCTTCCCCTTCAGAGTCATAAAAAATATAATGGTCTTTAATTTTCTAATGCAGGAACCTCACATGTGTAAACGAAAACAATGTAGATTTGATGTATTTTCTAAACGCCCGTAAAGAAACAATAAAGTTTCAAGGATTTTATGTTCCCATTTGTAGAATGCATTCCTTAGGTTCCTAGTAGGTACATATAGTATATCGCGTTTGACAAAAGTCATAAATTCTTAGAATACAAAAATGTATTTCATACATAGATGTTTGGATGAATTTTTGTAGAAGACTTTAAATGCAAGCAAATTTTTAATGGATGATCTTCGCAAGTAATAAGAAATACAATACTAACAAAGAAATAGTACCTACACATTGTTTAAAGCTTAAACCAATCTTAATATAAAATTAAGTCGTTAGCATAATTTGGTACAATTTACTACAATTATTATAGTGATTATACTTGGTCATAAATTAATTGAAGTCATAGTTACTAGTGTACCTAAGCAGTAAGCTTCTGTATACACGATATGATAAATGTATTGCGTTATCTGAGAGGTTCTATGGCTGACGTGGCGTAATTAAGCCAGGACGCTGGTCGCTGACCCACTTCGTAGATCGATATGTAAAGTTGTTCCACTTATCAAACTAGGGCTAAGCAGTAAACATCACAGATAAAAAATACTTTTATACTCTGTGTTAGGCCGTATTCAGAAAGAAAGCTGGAAACTTATAAGCGCTTACCGGCGCTGGTTCGTTCTACACAGAGGAAGCAGGTTGAAGCAGACCAAGACAAATTTTATATGGCACCGGTAAGCGTTTATAAGTTTCCAGATTTCTTTCTGCATACGCCCTAAGGTTGGCGGAATTGTACCTATAAAAAATAGTTTTATACTCTATGTTACATTGGCGGGATTGTGACTATCGAATAGAATATTATCTGTGCTATCGATGTTTTATGGGAGGGTGTGTGAGGGCGTTTGAAGTAATCTTGTTAGTTTTCAATTACTTTTTTGGATTGCTGCCAAAACCTGGATTTTATTTTTTTGGAGAGGAACGCACGACATTTTAGTGTTAATATTTATTTCAATGTAATGTAATGTAGGTCAATATGTATTAATTATTAATTAAAGAGTGCCCTGATTATAATGAAAATATACTATTATAAGCATATTATATCAGATAAAACTTTACTATGTTGTAAAAATACACGTTTATAGACATATAGGATTCGAAAGACTTGGAGGTATATAAAATGGCAATAGATAATAAAAACAAGCCTGGAAGTCGGGAATCGTCTCAAGTTACGTCTTTAATATAAGTTTGCGAATAAGCTCAAGCTTATAACAATGTATTATGGGAGCTTGCAAGGAAGTCTTTTTTATGCTTGCCATTATTCAAATAATCTCAAATTTGGGGTAATCGGAGCTATCTAAGGATGAGAGATGCGTTTTGCAAATATATACTTACAGCTTATAAGGGAAAATTTGTTTTTCTCAAAAATACAAAAGATTGATCTTATAGTAAGTGATAGTTACCAGCTATACCTGAGGACTCGTAATAATCAGTATCATTCAGAAATCTGTTCAAGAATTGAAGGTCGTTTGATTAGTGGCTAGTAGGTAGTAGGTATTAACTACAAGGTACATAATATAATATTTCTGTAGTGGAAACATGATATCCCGTTCATGTATACTACGAATATGTTGTTGAATCTAGTATCGATGTAGGAATGATAATTATTATTCACCTTCATGAATGAAAAACTGCAGTTGATCTTATAGTAAGAGTTTCGTTATTTCGTACGTCTTGTTAGTTGTTACATAATAGATACTCAAGCTTTTTATTATAGTGTTATTCCAATGTATGACTTATTAGGTACTGTAAAGTTTCATCCAAATCCGTCCAGTACTTTTTAGCCAATTCGTTACAAACATACAAATCTTTTCTCTATATAATATTATTATATAGAAGAACATTTATAAACAGAGCTTTTAATACTGTCAATAATAAATAATCGTTATTTACGATGCCCCGAAAACATTTTACTGGAATAAATATACAGGTATCAGAAGTCGGTGCGTGACAGTTCCAAATGCACTTAGGAAAGCACTTTTAACATCTAGAAACTAGATGAACCTATAATATTTCACAGATAGAATATAAATTATTATGTTTTTTGAAATCGCATGGGATCATTGAAAAATATTGTTTGTGTCTGTTTGTACTTTGTGTACCTATTTTATTTCTTAAATAAAAGAAAATTTGTATTTCTAATCAACATGTACATAGATTCTTTCACAAAATGTAAAGAAACTTAATATAACATACGTACTTTATTACGGTTCTCTACTCTGTTTAGAAAGTCTAAACTTGGTGTTAATACCTATTTAATAACAAAAACTAAACTGAAAAACTTGCCTATTATGTATAAACATTTTATCTCATTACATAACATTGATCAAATAAAAAATTATTCCATTAAGCTCTCGATGTCTTATATATATATTTATTATTTACTAGCGGTCCGCCCCGGCTTCGCCCGTGGTACATATTTACGTTTTCTCTACATAAGAACCATCCTCGTACTACAAGGAATATATAATAAAAAAAGAATTATCGAAATCGGTTCAGCCGTTCTCAAGTTATGCGCTTACCAACACATTTTGGGATATCTATAATATAAAAATGAATATTCTTTAACTACTAAGACTATTCTTAGTAGTTAAAGAATATTTATTCAGTGTATAATCCGTACTTATATTACAATTGCGAAAGTGTGTTTTATGATTATGATTAAGGAATTTCTTTTGTCGAGTGAAACCGCGGGTTACATCTAGTTTGATAAAAATTGGGTCGGGCACGTCCAGCACAAGGTAGAGCTATTATAATACATTCAGATCATACATACATTTTATTTTGTATAATATATTTAATTTATTTTTGTGTTTGTATTTTGCTCACGAGACCGTTCAACTCACTAACATAGAAAAACATGTATTTTTTTATTCATAAAATCATTATTGTCAACTTATTTTTATCTTGTAGGTACGTGCCACGTAACTGTCTTTTTTTATCTTAAAGTTCTCGTAATCTCTAGTAATCTAAGTACTTTGTTTGTTCCCTCATTCATAAAGAAATTCTCGTCCAAAAGTTTAACCGGGAGCTATTTTTATTTTTGCGGTTCAAAGAAAACGACAGTGACCATCGATCGAGAAAAATCTTAGTATCGCTATTTATATTTTATACATATATATTCAATGGGATGATTATTTGTAGAGATTAATTATTCCATTTACACATAGAATGTTTTTTTCTTGGTGAAGCCGATTCATATAAAACTTGTTCGAGTATATATTTACTCTTTTCTATAGTATATAAGTTAAGGAGTTTTGGTTACTTTAAACTATTGGAGTAATAGTTTAAAGAAACCAAAACTTACTCCGTGTTATTCTTTATAAGATAATATTATGCTCGTCAAAGAATCTCTTCGTCAAAAACAAACGATTTTGGAGATAGACGGAACAATAAATATAGTAAAACATTAATTGCTAGTGAATAATTTGATATAAAGTCAATATTTTATTATTATGGAATGAACATGGGCTTATAAGCTTTATCAAAGTATGCAATAAGATTAACGCACTCATAAAATTTTACACTCATTACATACAATGTAAGGTGTACTGGACTAGGTATAATCAATCCAATTTACGTGACCCTATTTTGATTAGGTACTGTTTAAAAATTGTAACTCCATAATATGTTAAACTCTTATCTAGAAAATAATTATAATTCTTTTATTGTAATAATAAATAACCTTCGACCTTTAAAGTTTCTACTATTCATACCGATGACCTTTTAGTATTTTACCATTTTATAGATTTTCATGATACGGTTGAGTTTTTTTTAGGTCCTCATTTTCTTTATGAAATATTTTGTCAATATTTGCTTTTAAAATCCTGCAATTTTAATTCTTTATAGTGTTGAGGGTTATTTGTATACGTTAGATATACTTATCTATACTATAAGTTCAAAGTGTAACGATTTGATTGTTTTTTGTCTGTTTATTTATAATATTAAATAAGTAGATTAATGAAGCTACTCAAGATAACTCACTGACTCAATCTAAACATTTTTTCATACCGAATGAACTAGTAGCCGCGGTTGATTTGGTCAGAGTAATTAAATTCTTTATACAATACTATAATTTTTATATGATCCATTCCATTGCATCATTGAAAAGTATTTCATTTCCCTTGCCTTGCATACAAAGCTATGAAGCAACTGATCAACAAATACGGTGTCTTCGATATGTAATAACAAAATTACAATACCCATTGCGTACCACACAAAAAACATGGTCACCCTAAGCAGCGTGTAAATGCGTTCGCCGGCGACGCGTTGGCGGCAAGTTATTCTAGTGTTCAGTCTGAGTCGTTCGTTACAAGAGTCCGCTTGTTCAGAAAACATCTTCTATAATCTATGATGGCTCGGTGTGTTGCTTTTACCCTCGCCGCTCTACTGGCTCTGGTCGAATTCGGTACGTTTTTGTCCCTTATTATCCAAATGCATAGCTAAACTGGTGACCTTTTTCTATTTTTAAATTTGAGTGTCAGGTCGAAATGGTAAACAGTGATCAATCTTGATTTGTATGATGGAAGATTTTGCGATTTTTATATTTGTTTTTAAGCTCTATGCATATTAAAATAGGTACTTTTTTGTTTTTTTTTTTGTAATGGTCCGTAAATACCATCAGTTTCATTGGTTTACGTATACCTAACATATTTTAATAAACAAGATGAAGCATGATTAGAATATATTATAGTAAATAATTTCTTACTGTTTACAATTTCTACAAACAATGTTCTAACTTTTACCCTAAGCTTTAATTACTTTCTTATATTATGTACAGTAGGTATAAAACAAGCTTTAAACTAATGAAATATAAAATAACCGTTACTTTGATTTTATTATTCGTATATCCATGAAGGTTTTGAGTATACGACTAACATAAACAGGGTTGCATGTAGAATTTCGTGTGTGATTCAAACTTAAAGATTACAATGTTACAATATGAACGGCAATTTGTATACTGAAATTGTCTCAAACAATATGTAATAAAATAGATTGAAACGGCCATGGTTGCCAAATTAGGGTGCTGAATGGGGACAAACATATGAAATAGTGGCTTTTACAAAGAGACACAGTTTTATGGACCTACATACTTATGCCAAATACCTACTGCTAAATCCTTTGTTATATTTAGGCTCGAGAAATTCATTCGCAATTATTTCAATTTCTTTTTATCAAAACTTATTTCAAACAGAGAAAGTTTCCTGAAGATACCGATCTTAGTAGGTGAAACCAGTGGTATGGTCTACCTAGAGAACTTTCATAAGAATTCGTTAGAAAAATTAAATTAATCTAAATCAAGATCTAAATTATAGTAATACTTTTTAATTAACAGATTATAATAACAATAGATTATTTATATTTAAAAACAAGATGTAATGGAAATCGACATTTTATATAAAAAACGTGAGAAAATTAACTTTACATTTTTTTGCATAAAAAACGATGATTCAATGCGAACTTGTTTATTGACCTTGTATAGTGTATACTGTACATGCAATATAATGAATATATTATATATATGTATATTGCAAAAACATCTAGTTTGTTTTAAATTGTTTATTTCATCTATGTTCTACAATAGGTTAGAACATCAAAAAGAGGGTATAACATAATATCACGAGTGTAACTAGCAGTCTACCTATGTTATACCTACTCAGTAGGTACTCATTATTCTATTTATTTTTATATGAATTTTAATGAGACCACGAAAAATGCGCTCCTAAATTTAATAAATAGGTCCAATGTTTTGTTAAGAATTTTACTTTTACTATTCCAAATTCCAATAAACTCCATGTTATTATGAAGTGAGTAATGACAAAACAAACATCCATTTTACAAACATAAAATCATTTATACCACATAGAGAGTATATATATTCTATGGTACAACGGGTATAACGGTCGGACCATAGTATAGGTACATAAAACAGGGTATGACATCATGTTCACCAATGCGTAGTACACGTACCTACAGTACGTTTGATCAATCTGTCCATGTGTTCATTGAATACTAAATATTTATTTATTAACACATTTCCGATTGCAAGTGTCACTATAGAAAAACAGTTCTATATGTATAATAAGTAATAACTCGATTTGTGCGATTTCATATTTTCCTAGCTGTAGAGTAAAATATGAGAGATTTGTATAAAATTAAATGAAAATGAAACACAACATATACTTTTATCTGTGGAAAAATATATCTTGTTAGATTAGTATTTATGAATGCGAATGTATGTTTATTTTTTTTTTGTCCGCTTCATTGTATAAGCAATAGATTTATGTAAATTTCGTCTGAGAGATTATTGTATTTTCGTGATGCAAAAAACTGTTTATTAGGATTTTTAATTAAAAATTGTTTCTTCAATAAATACTAATAACCAAAATATTTATATATCAACTATTCGATACAGAAAACTCTTTCATATAGCCACATACGTGTTAAAACATTTTTTTTATAATATATCAAGCAGACATTTGCCCACAAGTCTACCTGATTTAAAATTGTCTGCGATGACTAGGTGGTGACATTATGCCTGCTTGAGAGAAACCTATTCACTCTCGATTTGAAAACTGAGTTATTTTCCACGCCATACAAGCTAACAGCAAATAGGCATCGTTATATATCTGTTTTCCTTATGAAAAGAGTAACAATTGAGTTTTATCAAGGTGAACAACATAGTTAATGGTGAACTCACGAACCGAGCATATAATGTTTGTATATAAACACAGTTAGGTTTATCAGTCATCAGTTTAGAATTGGTTTTGAGATAACATCGGGCATCGGCGCTTTGTTATGCTTTTAAAATTAGACAGTTTTGAGTGGGCTCATGGTTCTATGGATTTAGAAATATACCACATACATACCTACTAATTTGAAAGTGTTTGTTACGCTTTCACGGCTAAATCACTGAACCAATTTTGATGATATTTGGCATTTCGTTTAAATCTATTAATTGTTAAAGGTCTCTTTGCGAACTTGCTCTACTATATTTTATTTCTTTAATAAGGTTAAAGAGCGAATTTAGATCGAAGATTCTGTTAAAGATATTAAAAACGAGTACCATAAAAAGTATAATTTATTTGATAATTAGTATTGTAATAAACTTCTTTTATTACCTATCTACCATAACAATTAACAACTATGACTAATTTATAGCTAGTATTCTTCCTTATTTATTATACCAGTTAGTACTTACCCTACTTTCTAGTTTTTGTTACATAATTAATTGATCATTTATCTATGTTTTTGTGGACTTATTTATTTGTTAATATAAATGTACCTTCAGGAAAACATTTGCGTTCACACATACATATATATATATGTATAACTCACGCAGAAAGTTTTGTTTTGATTCTCAAGGATCGAAATGTGGACAAAGTTTGGGATCATGCCAAGGAACTATGGAAAAAATACTAAATTTCTACCTCATAACTTAGGCTTAATGTAGCCTTGGAAGATTAAGTGTGGCCATTATGTGAAATGCCACAAAAAGTATTTTTTTATACTTACCGTGCTTGCTGGCCGGACAAGAATAAAATAGTTTTGCATATTAAGTGTAGGTATGAGAAAAATATGTAGATTATTTATCTTAAGTACGATATTTATTTAAGTGTTGTATTTTCTACGCTGATTTTCTGATTATTACAGCAAAGGTACATTGCTGAAAGCTTTGTATAAATAACTAAGTAGATTTTATCGCTCTGTTTACACAAAATATAAATCAAAAGGTGTGAAATGAAAAGATGTTTGTCTGGACCTATGTATTACGTGGATTGATTCTACCTTCTATATAAATGTTTGGACTAGGATGTATATATAGTACCTCCATGTATATTATTTAGTTGAAATGTTTACATTGATATTCATAATCAAGATTTTATTTTATTTAAATTATGTTATGGTTCCTGTTTATATAAAAACTTAATGCTTTCTAAATCTTTTTAGTTGTTTTTTTTTATTTTTGGAAGGTACTAGTTTATTGGTTTTTACAAAAAAAAATCTTATGATGTCTTAAAATGAGCCAAGTTGAAATATAAATTTGATATGAATTTTATTATGAACCGAAAAACTTTCCAGCTTCACAGGTTAAGCTCATTTAAAAACTTGTTTGTTTGTTTCCGAAAACATTAAAAGTTTAAATGTAAATTATAATTCAACGACGCGTATTCATGTTTGCAATCGTTCGGAAATCGTAACTATCGAAGGTGACGCGATTGATCATGAACTAAATATGTAAATGGAAGGAGGTGACATCATAAATGTGTTTATTTGTAGCCTTTATTCAACAAGTTTTATAACGAATATAGAGTTACGAAGGGTTTTATATGCTTACTACCTGTAACAGAATCTCTGTCATACCTACTTAGATATTATTTATAGTATTTTATAATCAGCTGTGGTTATATTTACCTACTTATGTCTGAATGAACCATAGGTATTCTGTAAGCATCAGCAATCAGCATATTATGAAAAAGAAACGGATTACGATAATTTGTTTGTTATAATAAGTCAATTTTATTTGATTATGCACATTTAAACAGACTTATAATTATAACATGTATGCATAGTTTCACCAAAAGCGTTTCAAAGCTCATCTGTAATTCAGACTTACCTAATATAACTGTAAAGTTTCAGCCTGATTCGTCTTGTTCCTAGTTTTTTGTGAAAGAGTAACAAACATCCATCCATTCTCACAAAATATGAGTAGGATTATGCTCATATTCATTCGATGATCACTCAAACTTTTACTACCTAAGATAACTTTTTAACCAATTTCTAAACTGTTAAAAAAATGTGTTCAAAAATAAATAATCTATATTGTAGGTAGAACTGCGAGCAAAGCGTAAGCGTATGTTATAAAGGCCCCCCCTAAGGTCAATTTAACGTCTTGACACGAATTTAGCGAAGATGGATTATGTCATCGAAGCCACGCCTAACGCAATTTAAACGTGGCATATATAGGCAAAGGAAGTTCACCTTTTGTTTTGCTAACAAATATTAGGGGTAAATGATTTCTTTATATTAGCACTGGTCACATTATTATTAGTCATACAATGATCTCACGCATTGGCTTGCTCTGGGATATTTTCAAACAAAACTAGGTACCTACCATCTTTATAATAGATGCTTTTGATAAAATACATATATCATAGATGTTAAAAGTATGTTAATTATGATGAAATTGGCCATTTTTAGAAAGCATTAATTATAGTGAGCCATCGATAAAAGTCCCGTACTTTATTACTTTTCTGACATACTAAAGGGAAAATAATGTATACAGTCATGAAAGGGGTGCGTTCTCATTATGTTTAAGAGCTAAATTGTTGCCTCCTCTTTACCTTATAACCTGAAATATTTTTAATTTACATAAAAACTATTAACGATTTTCAATTATATTTTAATTTTGAAGACCACATAAAAATGTTTGGTAGGTATATATCTAAATATATAGATATCTACTAATTATAAATTTTTCTCGTGTGATATAGTTAATATTTTTAATATCGTTTAGTATGAAGCTTTGACGTAAAATAAAAGCTCACACGTGGTTAAGTTTATTTACATAGTTTAGTCTAGGTATAAAATTGAGCTAGTTTATATTTCCACCTCCGTTTCATAATCTAATGATAGCAGAAAGTTTGGTACGGTGACATAAGTAACCAACTTCTAAACTAACTTAGTAACGTTGTTTGAGAAACCAGTGTTAGATAAAGTTTTAAACTTTCCTATGAATTGACTCATAATTGAATGCCATGAAATCTTTCTATTGTGTAAAACAATTTTCTTTAATATAAAATTTTCTATTCGACTAATATACATACAATTTTATTGCATTTTTATACGATAAGATACTGTCTTCCAGCGAGTTTGAATTTAAGGCACTTTTCACCAATAGATAGAGTAATTCATTAGGCATGTTTAGATGCATAATTAATTTAAAAATTATCTATTATATTATTTTAAAAGGTTCGGTATTCATTCTTTATATATGAACCCTTGCCACATACCATTTTGATTGAAGACGTCGTTTTATTTTTAATAAGGTTTTGATTTGCATCTTGAATGCAAAATGCTAAGGCAAAATGAGTGTTAACTGTGAATGTCAAACTAATAAAGCATCTTTGATTGACGTCAGTGACATTACACTTACGTGCTATTGATATAGCTTTTCTTTTCCCCATAGAATGTGACTCTACCATGTACATTTTGTGGTTACTTCAGTAGGTATATACTTGTGAGAGAATCATAACAGAGTAGTTGTTATGTGGCTATACCTTCCTACAATAATGTACTCTAAGATGTACAACATAATGTCGATATTGAATTGATATGAAATGCATGGGCTTACGGGCCATGCTATGGTTTATATTCCTTGAGTCAGTAGCTCGATGATATAGTCTCGGTACTACCATCGACCGCGCAAGGTGTGCGCACTGAGTCATTATTTAATATTATTTCACATATCTACCTAATTATAATTAATTATGGAGAGTTATTTAAATTCTCCGACAGCAGCGGTGGGATCGGCACTTATTACCCCCGATTCCAATACGAATATGACTTTGTTAAACGGTGCAAATCTGCAAGTGAGTGAAACGAGTGATAGTGTTAGTGAGATTCAAGAAGATATAGCTAGTGTTAATGAGGTTCGAGAAGAACCACAGTTTCCACCAATAAATCATGAGAATGTTAGCACGACAACGACAAAGTTGTGTGTGGGTTTCGCAATCATCATGTCGTGCGCATCCCTGTTAAAAGAAATGGCAGATACACTTTCCCGAAACGAAACATTTTGTTTCCGGGTCTAACGCATAATTAAGGAAGGTAAACTATAATGATGTTTACATACCGATGTACGACCCGAATGATAGCGAGTTTACGGCAGCATAATGGTGTAACGAAAATACCTTTTTCGAGATATGGTATGGTAAAAAAGTGATCGAGTTTCAACATACATCGAGTGCTCCACTACAAAGTTGGTGCTAACCGACCGGCTGCGAAGGGGCTGGAACTACGCGAATATAGTAAATTCGTGGTAGAAGGTATTGCAGATGACCAGGTATGATCTGAATTATTAAGATACACGCCGATTGATTTTGTGGGTCTTGATAGACATTTTGGCACAAATCAATTAAAGCGTCGCATGTTGAAAATTGTTTGCTATAACTGTGTGTTCACATGTCATTACAAACGTGACGGTAAATCTCGCCTATGAAACAAAATCAGTTAGTTTAATCATTAAGAATAACAAAGGTCCGTTGAATATTTAAGAAAAAGTACAACAACGCACTTATAGTCATAAATTTGGTCACATAGAAGAGGTTTGTTTTTCTAAGCAACGGGCGGCACGCTCTTTAAGAAACAATACCCTGTTAATGTGTGTTTACAGCACGATACCCTGCTTACAGTCACAG
Source organism: Colias eurytheme (assembly GCA_907164685.1). Taxonomy (NCBI): domain Eukaryota; kingdom Metazoa; phylum Arthropoda; class Insecta; order Lepidoptera; family Pieridae; genus Colias; species Colias eurytheme. The sequence continues at coordinate 14,120 of CAJQZN010039464.1, read as the reverse complement.
ATGTTGCCGGCGTTAAGTTCAAGTGCCTTATTGACAGCGGGTCCGATTGTTTTTTTTTTCCTTTGTAAAAGGATAGCCATGGATAACATGACCAGGCCTCTAGAGTTTGTATACACTCGCGTAACAAGAATTGGCACTGTATCAACCTATTCATTCGCCCGTACAACATTACCTATAACTGTTAATGATGTAAATATTATGAGCTTTGGTTGTTGTAGACTTTCTAGTACTTTCGGGGATGAAGTAACAGGTTGAGATGTTTTTACTAGAGCCGGACGTAGTTTGATTATGAATAACAATGGGAGTCAAATTATTCGTGAATTTAAAATAAAAAATATTTGTTTTTGCGGACAATAATATTGAATTTATAGACGCGGATTCCAATGATTTTAATTATGTTCACCCTGTGTGACCTATCATTGAAAGAAAAGCACGAATTTTGTGAAATGGAAATAAGACTTGTGAATACAACACTAGCACAATCTATAGTTCTTTCAACGTTTATAAGGCTTTGTAATGCCCTTGTTGTTAACCAAGGACTAGATAAATTACGTGACTTACATTATTCAAAAACTTTTAAAAAAGTTTGTTTCACTGCCAAGTGTCTATATGTCAGAGATAAAATACGCAACTCTGATAACAAAGTTAAAACTGTTTGGACAATTATTAATGGTGAAATGGGCAAAAGCCGGACAAATAGTACCATAAAACTTGTAAATGCTGGCAGGGTAATTGACAAAAGTGCTGATGTTGCGCTTGCTTTTGAAGATTTCTTTAGTAGTGTCCCTGTTAGTATTACTAAAAAATTAAATTCATCATCAGTGCTTGCGGAGTCCTATTTGAGGGACCATGTTGCGGAGTGTAATGTATTATTTGAATTGCGACATGTGACTGCAGATGAAATTGTTAAAACTTTTAAAACATTAAACTTAAAAAAAACATGTGATCTCTGGGGAATGTCTGTGAATTTAGTAAATAATATTATAGAAAACATTGCCAACCATTTAGCGTTTATATTTAATCAATGTTGTGACTGTGGTATATTCCCTGATTTATTAAAGTTTAGTAAAGTTATTCCTTTATTCAAAAGCGGTGACCAAGAAGACTGTAATAACTATAGGCCTATTTCTATTTTACCAACTTTGAGCAAAGTCTTCGAGAAATTGATTTTAAACCAATTATGTAGTCATTTTGTTTCAAATGGTTTACTGCACGCCAAACAGTTTGGTTTTACAAGGGGGCGCTCTACCACTGATGCTGGAATAGCTCTTTTGTCACATATATATAAAGCATGGGAAAATTCAAAGAATGCTTTGGGGATATTCTGCGACCTTTCTAAGGCTTTCGACTGTGTAGAACATTCCACTCTATTACGGAAACTAAATTTTTATGGTATCAAAGGTTTATCTCAGGACCTCATAGCTTCATATCTTCAGAACAGGGTACAGACCGTTGTTGTTAATGGAGAGAAATCTTGCGGTGCGCCGATTAACATTGGTGTTCCGCAGGGATCTATCTTAGGACCGTTTTTGTTCTTAGTGTATATTAATGACCTACCTTATTATTTGCAGGATATGTGTGAAATAGTACTGTTTGCAGATGATACCTCATTAATATTTAATGTGGATAGATATGACACAAATGTTGACGAAGTAAACTCTGCTCTTTTACGCATATCTAATTGGTTTAATGCTAATAATTTATTATTGAATGCAAAAAAAACAAATTGTGTAGAGTTTATCCTTCCAAATGTAAAAAAGGTCAAAAGGGATATCATTTTAAACGGGGAGGTATTATACCCTGTCGAGTCTACTGTTTTTCTTGGTTTGACACTAGATGAGAAGCTACAATGGGGGACCCATGTTGCCACCACCGCTGCTAAGCTCAGCTCAGCTGCATATGCAGTTCGAAGAATAAGGCATCTCACCGATGAAGATACGGCTAGATTGGTTTATTTTAGTTACTTTCATAGCATTATGTCCTATGGAATTCTACTATGGGGCAGGGCTGCAGATATAGAAACTATATTTATATTACAGAAAAGAGCCATACGCTCTATATATAATTTACGTGCTCGGGACTCACTAAGAGATCTCTTTAAGAATATTGGTATCCTCACTGTACCATCACAGTATATATTTAATAATGTTTTACATGTACACAAAAACGCGGACTTACACACAAAAGTAGGAGATAGACACTGTTATGGCACAAGGAATAGAAATAAAATTGAAATGCCATTTTATAGGTTAGCTAAAGTTAAAAATTCATTTATGGGCCAAGGTATACGTTTTTACAATAGAATTCCTCATAGTATTAAAGAGTTTAGTAGTGTTAAATTTAAAACTTATTTAAAAAATGTATTAGTTCAGAGAGCCTACTACAGCATTAAGGAATATATGGAAGATGAAAATCCATGGAGGGTTGTCGCGTAAGAATAACAGGACAGTTCTTTGGCATATTATGATAATATATAATATTATGTAGTTAGATGTAAGTAACATGTAATGTAAAATTATATTGTATATGGACATGACTTTAAAAGAGCAACTATGGAGTTTCTTGCCGGTTCTTCTCCATAGATACTGCTTTCCGAATCGGTGGTAAATTTAAAGAATGTAATGACGATTCAAAAGTGCTTCTGGAAGAAGTCTAATTGAATAAATAAATGTTTGAGTTTGAAAATGTTTGAGTTTGAGTTTGAGTTTGACTTCATAGCTACTTTTTATATTCAACGATGTTCTCGAGTTTTCAAAATTATAAGAGGTTACATTCTTTTGTTTAAGAAGAGTATTGAAAGTCTCACTCGATCAGAGTTTTCATTTAATTGGAATAAATGCAAGTTGCTGTTGCAACATTGAATAGGTATTCACAACAAGGTTTCATAACATCGAACGGTAGCTTCGTCAGATAAATAAGAGATATTTATTCGTGAGGTATTGTAGAGAGATTACTCCTAGCTTTTCTTAAGTCTTAGCACCTATTGTATGAAATAAATAAAAAAAGACGTAAAGTAGGATTGGTGTACTTCGCATACGGACACCCACCTGCGGAGAAATTAACAAAACAAAAAAATAATGACGTCTGCTTCTTTATTAACGATTTTCGGACAAATCTCGTTGTTGAAGTACACACAGATTCCTGTTCAATAGATTATTATGGTTCAATTTTCCTACAAGAAAGTAATGATCAACTTAAAAATCGAATATTAAAATCAAAGAATCACTGACACAGAAAGTTGTTATCATAGTTATTGAATAGAGTTAAAAGGTTTAAGAAGACCTCAAGCATAATCAATTAAGCGTTATCATTTTAAAATATTAACAGATTAAAATAGTCTCAAAGCATCATGTCATAAGAAAAAGATTTTCTCCTCGTGTTCATAGATGATGGGCTTACATACAAGCTTTTGATTTCGATGTCGGTACCTACGCAAGGGTGCAAGAATACCGCATGTAGATTTGATTAGTAGAAACTAATTGTCTCCACATAATGTTCAATTCGGGCAAAAATAGTAAAGATTCGCGACATGTGCGATGAAATGACATTATTGATTTAAGTTTAAGGTTGTCACATACGATAAAAAAAATGCCTGCTATATAAACTTCTTGTTTTGTTAGCTGCAAATGAAGTGTTATCATTCGTTTATTGATACAATCATTTCATGATTACTTGAAACATTTAAGTTTAGAAATCCTGCAAAAATTTAGTGTAATTTCGTTAGAACGTACATTGAACGTTTTAACATCGCAAAGTTAATAAAAGGCCCTCTAGAGCTGGACAGTCGACTTAACATCCGATAGAAAATGTGTCAGAGCCACTTCATACATTACAATCGATACGAATGGCACTTACGAGTTTAAGAAATGCGCATTGGTAATTGTTGACGCATTTACTGGTAAATATTGTCACCTAGCTCCTGTTAAAAATGTGTCTTCACAAAAAAAAAAAGAGCATGTTAAGCGCTGTGTTTTTGTTGTCTTATTTAAGGCGCTGAAAGGAATAGTAGCCGATCAAGCTACGTCGTTTGCAGGTAGCGAACTCATAGACTTGTGTTGACAGTGTTCTTTTGAGTTTTACAAAATTACAAGCGGGATGAGTTGCGCTAACGGGTTATTTTAAAAGGTTTATGTCTGTTCTTAAGTTCATTGTTTCATTATCGCTGAAAATCATGAACGTAGATGTTGGCATTCTACAATTATTGGCAAAATTCAACTTACTTTGAATTGTATTGTATGAAAGAAACGCACAGCACAGGCGACAGCCCATTGCAATTGTCTATAGGCTGCAAGTCCACCGCGTAATAATGTTTTAGTACGAGTGTCAACGCTTTAGTAGTTAACCTATTTGAAATTAGAAATAACACAAAAGTCAGGATGGACGAGCAATTGTACGTCTATAAGGCTCGTATTGAAAAAAAAAAGCATTATGTTTAATGTTGATGATTTTGTTTTAGTAAGAAAGAAAAGCCGATTGTAACATCAATGTTATTTTACTTGTTTTAACAGTCATTTATGATTATTGAATCGTCGGAAGGTAGACTATGACAATGTGATATCGTCGGTAGTGGTAAATGATATGGAAGTCGGTGCGACTTTAGAATTTTAGACTTGGTTCAGTCTTCGTAAATTAATTATTAGTTGTTACTCTGCCCCAATTGTAAAGTGTTGTTATTATACCTAGTATACATCAAGTTATAAGTGCAAGGTGGTTTTGTGTTTTCCTGTAAATAGTGTCACTGGACGACAAATTGATGACGTGTTATACGATGTTAATTACTAAGTTAGGAGAGAAGTTCTCCAGTCCATGCAAAATAATCTAAAATTTGCGATAACGAGAGGTATCGAATCGAGTCTCAAACTGGAGGCCTCAGTTGGAAAGTGAGTCAATGAATAAAAAAAAATGTAGTCCATAAGTTACTCCTTACTTTCAGTAACTTCCAGGTTGCCTGGCAGAGATTGCTGTGTGTGAGCAATAAGGCCGCATATTGCGTAAAATATTTTTACCTTATAAGTCTGTACTAGACTTCCTTACATTGTTTTGTACATTAAAGTATTATTAATAAATAAATACATACTCCGTCTAATTTTATTTTTGTTTTATTTTATTATTTTTACCTATTTATTCCTTCGGTTGTTACATAGTTCCGTATAGTTAATCTAAGTATTACACAAAAGTTTCATAACACACATGCACACCACACTTTAATAGCTCAATAATAGCTCTGTGTTTGACATAGCAAGACGTGTATGTCATATTGTACATTGGAAGCTCCGCGCTTCGTGTAGTTGTGGGTAGCGCTTGCGCTCCTTGTGATCACAGTACATGGCAGGCTCCGCGCTGCATGTAGTTCCAGATGTTATGG
>CAJQZN010039463.1:0-19630 GCA_907164685.1 Colias eurytheme | reverse complement strand
GCTTCTACTGCGTACGCACGGTGCGTACCAGACCACTGCGCCATGGCCACAAAAAAATCCGCACTCGTCACCTATCGAACGCTACCACTCCCCTCCAGCTAACCCCGCAGGTTGCCTACGAAATTCGTGTTTAAAGTTTAAAATCGGCGCTGAGACACCCTATATAAGTACTATTTTGGCTGGATCGACGATACAACCAAGTGAGTATACATCACACTCGCCGCCTGCAAGCGATATTGAACTTTAGGGAAATTGTACTTAGTATTATTTTGGCTTGGCCCTCTATGCAACCTAGCGACCTCATCTAGCTCGCCGCCTGCAGACTATATAAGATTTTAATGTTACTGAAATAAGTGCTATTTGAGCGTGGCTAACTACGCAGCCACCTGCAAGCGATAACAGACTTTAATATTTTACAAAAAGTACTCCTTTGGTTTTCCCGACCATACAAACAAGCGAGTATAACTCGCTTGCCTTCTGCAAGCGATATGCGACTTTAGAGCTACGCTTAAAAGAACTATATTAGCGACAACACCTCGCTGCAAGCGATATGAAACTTTTGTCTTTTGGCTTGGTCTACAACAACAGCACTTATCGACCATCCAGCACATTTTAAAACACACACTAGCCTCTAACAATAAGAACTACATTATTAATCTTATATCTAAAACCACACATTTTTAGGTGTCAAAACAAACATTTATATACATAAAACAAATAAAATTACCGTGTGCACAGGCGGGTGCCTTTCCAACTCGGGCGCGGTGCATTGGTGAGCGGGTTCACGCTCACTGTACTGGCCCAGTACAGCACGCACCGTCTCCGTGCCACGTACTAACACTGTACCGCTCCATAGTGTCCTGCAATATTGTCAAAATTGTCAATAATTTTTTGACGTGATAACGTTTTTAAAATCGTTTTAGTCGGGTGACATGTTCAGAAACTTGTGTCACACCAAAACCTCACGAGCGCGATCGCAGGTATAACGAGAGAGAGAGACGGACTGATCTCCCGTCTCATCTCGAGCGCTGCCACTGCATTATGTTATCACGTAAACATCTCGATTGTAAACCTACTTTACAAACAACCAATTTTTTTTTTAGTTTTAACTCTTAACCCATCGACTAACTGGACTTCGACCAATAAAAAAAGACTTAATGACGAAGGGCCTGACGCCTGAAGCTGCAAAGGACAGAACAATGTGGATGAGGAGTATTGATTTGCCGACCCCAAATATATGGGATAAGGCAAGGGAGATGATGATGAGTTTTAACTCTTAAATTATTTTACGTTTAGAAAGAGATATCTAACGAGTAACGATCAACGGATTTTTTTTTTTTTGGTTTCGAGATGGCAAGTCAAGAAAGGCCAAGAAAAAAAATATAGACAGTTTCAAAATCTTGGACATGTCCTTAAAATAGCTAACAGTTAAAATCTTACCCATAAAGGAATCCTCTAGTATGCAAATGCGCCAACCCCGCGCTGACGTCACACATAAGTTGCAGAGGCACTCCGCTCTCGTTCAGTATCGCCATTTTGGGACGGTTCATCTCTAGGTATTGTTGAAGATCCTGCAATTTTGAAATAGTATACTTCAATAATGAGAAATTTTTAAATTTTCTCCCCATTGTAAATTGGGCTTTAAAAATTGGCTGCACTTTTCTATTTGAATAGTGATCATAGAAATCAACCCTGCTGGTAAATGTTGGGTAGACCATAGACAAAAAAAAATATAGACCAAAAATTCACACAATTTTTGACTATGGTTCCACTATTTATTGCAGATAAACTTACCATAGAGCACAGCTCGAACATCAGCAGCCAAGGGTCCTCCGTGAGACACTTGGCTATAAAAGGCAGAACATTCTCATGACTTATATCGCGGTACATTCTGGCTTCATCAAGGAACCGCGCCTTATCTTCCAAACTTGCGTTTTGGTTCAATATCTTCACTGCTACTGTTGTTGATGAGGGACCATCTTCTACTTCGCCTTCGACCACCTGAAGGTTGTGGTAAAGTATTATTTAAGCATTATGTCAGAAATGGACAAAGCTTTTTCTATTCTCACCGAGAAGAATATAAAATTAACTATTATTTTAACAAACATTCTAAAACTAAATACACTCACCCTGCCAAACCATCCTCTGCCTATTTCTCGAAGGTACTGCAGCTGACTCCTCGGAAAGTCCTCCCCACCTACAAGATATGAACATGAATCGTGAATAAATAAATATAAAACTGTCGCAGTTGCGGGATAACAATACGAATTATTTAGTCGACCGCTTATAGAAAGCCTATTCAAGTCAAAAGCCTGGTCTAGACCGGCGTTGCGAAGTTTTCTCGGTACAATAAGGTGAAATTTATTACACGTCGTTGAATATTGTTGAATAGTCGTATAATCATCTTTATAGGAATTGCTTATGTATTTTACAACAACTGCCATTTCTACAATAAATCGACGACGGTAATTTTCTTTACGACAGTTTAAGGGACTATTATGTGTTGTTTCTGCATAATCTTTTAAATCGATCTACACACTAATGTAAGACGTTGTGTCGTACTGTAAAACTGCATTTTAAATAAGTTCTACTCACCGAACCAATCAGCGCATCTTTCCAACGGGTCTAGGACACGTATCCCTGACGGTAGCGGCTCGAACTCCACCACGGAGTCCCGCACTCGGTTCCGCTCCTCATTCTCACTTATGATATACGCCGCTGCGTTGTTGTTCGCTATATTTTGCATTTCACGCATCGAGATAGGCCCGTTGTTGTTGTCCTCGCTGATGTTGTTGTTGACCGGCTCGGAAAAGCCCGAGTCGGGCGGCTGCGAGCGGCGCGCATCGTGTAGGTGCGTTGCGCTCGCTGTGAATAGCTGTTGAGGGTTTATCGCCTTTAATACAAAGGAATAAAGAGCAAATTACAATGTTATGGATGTGTGATGGTTTTCAATGATGGCTTGGTGATGTCTAAGATGTGCCAATGCACATAATATAGCAAATGGTGATGATAAATAAAACAGAATAAGGCACGAATACAACATAATGATGCGGTTTCAAGCCATTACAATAAATATCAAATTATGGATGCGAGTTTCAGTATTATTGCGATCTAGTCTCGTCTGATGCTAGATATAAATTTCAAAAATATTCCGTGAATAATCCAAATTTTTCTATACATAAAATAGCATTTTAACACTGCGTGATAAGATAAATATACCCCAATAACTTAATTATAGACCAGACGATCATAATTCGAGTGCTAAATATAAAAAGTACGTAAAATAGTATACCTACGCAAGCGAAGCCTTTAAAGTACCTACTCTTAGTACGATTGCAAAAATTACATCTTGTAGTGGCTATTACGAAGCACCGAGCTGTTAACAAGTCTGCGAGTCTACCACCTGCATAACTTTATACAGTATTTCAGATTGATTTTTATTTTTTTCTGAATTTCATAATTTCTGTGGTTCTTACGATATGATTTGAGTGAACAGAATGGCGAAACGATGATGAAGGTATGGATATGGCTAGCTCATGCATGATCCGAATTATTTGTATGGCGTAGTGTGAAAAAGCATAAAAAGAAAAACTCGAGTCGAGTTTATTACCTATATTTCTTCTGTTTAAAATCTTCTACCCTTTTACAATCAATATATATTTATAGGTATTAGGTTTAACAGGATGATATAGTTTACTTTAGTATAAAATGATTTAGAATTAAAAACCCATTATAAAACTAGCTTTTATTTACAGACTTCAAGAAATATAACTCTTATCAATTAACATTAATAGAAAAAAACCTGTATAAAAACAGCAATACGTCTGCGAATTAATCAGCATACGGATGCTCATTAACGATTATGACTCACAAAGACAATCATTCAGGTAGGTATTTCCTTTTTAAACAAACTGGTCAATAAAAAACTGAATAAACCATTGATAAACATCCATCAGTGTAGCGTAACGATTCGTGAATGGCGGCTTTAGTGAACATGAAAGATACGCAAAATAAAAAAGAGCGTGTGTGCCGAGCACACGTGTCAGAAGTGAAACTTCTTTGGCAAGATTCAAAGATACCAAAATCATCGCATTATCCATGACGTGACGGATTGCCATGACGCGACCTTTGAAATTTAACACTCGACGCGCCAGAAGTTTCACTTCAAATAATGAAGCAACAACATCTATGGAAAGGTTACAAATACATCCATATAGAGCTACCTGGTTGTCTGTTCCTTCGTTCGGCTGGAGACAAGAAAATATGAATAAATATCATACATGTGACGTGATCACTTTTCTAGACACGTGTATCGCAGCATAACGTCAATATTTTACAACATAGTACTTACATAGTGAGACATAATAGCTTATTAAAATACATAGGTATATATAATTATATCTAGCCTTGGAAAATATTACAGCATCGCTTTGTTATATTATGTACCGAATGAGATAAACTCTTCTGTAAGTAATTTATTTCAAATTTTATTGATTATAATAAATATATGTAGGGATTTTATCTGTGGCAGGAAAATAAGGATGCCCAAAACCCTTGCGACTTATTAACTAAGACTGAGAAAACATACCATACAATGAGTACAATTCGAAAACATTGATAAACGTTCTCGGATATTCAGCCTCCAACAAATCCTCTATGAAAACTAGATACACTCATTTTATACAAAGCGCAAAGGTATAAACAATAAACGTATTGTATTGTATTAGCTATGTTGTGTCCCAACTCCCAATGTTAGACAAAGGCATCCCCAAGGCGCTTCCATGAATCATGATCATAATATATAAACATATACATATAGAGAAGCAACCAAAATATTTCCTCACTAAATAATCGAATCCTCAAGCTTGATATCAATTTCAATAATGAATTAATGAACAGACACACGGGGCAAAAACCTTTCTTTCATTAACTATGATACTTTAATAGAAGTACCTAAATAGTAGACCATCTCATATTATTTATTTATGGTTATAAACTGCGCTTATTCAAAATGAATAAAATTACCTCGCGAAGCTAATTCAATAAAGTCGTAAAAAATATTTTTAATTTCAGTATAATGAATTCAGAAATCCTGCCGGTTAATCCTCATCGCTTTGCCTCCTCCCATTGACCTGATTTAATAAACCTCGATTTGTATAAGCCAATATTAAATTCATTTCTATGGTAGAATTTTGATTTTTACTCTATATGTGAAAAAAAGATAAACGGCACATTAACCCTAAAAAGTTATATATTAGTGAAAAAATAGAGAAACCGCGCCTTTTAAAATGAAAAAAGTTTTTCAAACTTCAATACGCGACCGATACAAGGTTCGATAAAACTGAGTCATGTATCAAATTGGCTAAATGAAAATGGCAGTTTTCAGCGCTCCGAAGCCATTAGTTACCGCACCCAGTGTCGGCGCGACCATCCCCGTTCATTGAACACTACATGATATATTGAAAACTTTTTGCTCCTGTGAAAAATTAGCTTTTCATACATCATTGCCCAAAAAAGTTATGACTTTAGTTTTACGTACGTATGGGAGATTCTATAGAGATTCTATAGAGATCATATTTCTCAATAAAATGTTTGAAATTTGAATACTTTTGCACGCCTCATAAGCGAAGCGTTGAGGTGGGTACTACTGTCACTTCGCGCAAAACATCTGATTTTTCAAACTTAAAATGTCTTTATGTATCATACATTGCACTTGTAAGATAATACATACACACACATATTAAGAAAAAACACTATTTTTAACGTTCATGATATTTTTGATGTCATTTTTGTTATTTAAACTAGTTAAAAAACAGTTTAAAAAAGTTCTGTCTTGGACGTCCGTGTGTCTGTATGTGCGGATCCTTTTTCTTGTTAACACGATAGCGACCGAAATACTTTACTAATCGAGTCTTTTTTTTTCTCTTACGCTTGAGTATGCTCAGGAATAGAACCCTTTCATTTTTCAGGGTCTGATTCGATGTGGTTTAATTGTTATTAAATAAACAAAAATAATAATTAATAAATATTTATTAAAAAAAAATTATGAGGCGTGCACTTTTGGATTTTCCAAATTATTTTATATTTACAAATCATGTTGCATCTATCTGCGTAGAAATCTTATATGTAGTACATCATATTAAAGCTTCTTAGTTCTTATATTATTGTGCATCATATGGCAATACATTGTTAGTTTAAAATATCTCGACGTATATTTACAAGGATTGAAGGAGGAAGATTTGCGCAAATGCCTACATAACATACAAGAGTATGCTTTATTTCACAAAAAGTGAGCATTTTAAAATTTAATGAGCTATGTTTAGTTTTTCTATTAAAGCTGAATAAAAATTGTAGATTTTGTGGATAAGCCAACAAGTCAATTACACGGTATCTACCGTGCGAACGGGGACATAATTAACATGTATTGCAAGCGTTTATGTAATACTAATAGCTATATACTAAGACGTAGTCATATGAATATTAAATGATAAAAAATGACTATAAAAAAACCTCAATGTAACATAGTCTATTGTCTATCGTAGTACTGTTGGATTCAATAAAGAAGTTACCTACGTATACATTTCAGTAAAATATAGCACATAGTTCTAAAGTATTGCTGTTGAAGTGTAGTCATTTTGTTTTAAATTGATCAAACGCTTGTCAAAGATAGATGAGTTATTTCGAATTTCGATTAACCGGACGGACTGTATCATGAATATTCCATTCGTATTTCCTGCACAAAATACTTAACTACACAAATATTTACAAACATCGTTGTCATACAACACTAAACCATCTAAACGGAGCATTGTGTGTAAACAGTTACACAATCGAACAAAAAATCAGCACGCCCATACATACATACCTACATGCGTATTGTGAACCCGTGCGTTGTGACGACAGATCAACAATGGAGCGAATCTTACGACAACAACAATGAGAATTAATCGATGTATTCGACGAAATAAACTGCAAATCAATTTTTTTTTGTTTGGTAATAGCAAGTGCATCGACCCCATTTCATAGTCTGAGTCTATCTAGCGCACTTGAAAATTTGTTAATGTTCAAATACCCTCAGATCGAAAAAATAAATATCATTATTTTTTCCTGCACGATTTATTTCATGATCGTACTGCACGCACAGCCTTTTTATTTAATACCTATTTCCAAAACCCAATAAGAAATTATGTAGAAAAAATTAAAAAACCCTGTTTCACTATGGTTTAAAAATACTGATAAATACATTCTTTCACAACAGATTCATCATGTATGATTGATAATGATGCTGTGTACAAGAGGAATTCAGGTGAATTGCCAACTAATAATAAATTACGTACTTCCTCGAACCGCAGAAAAAACTGTTCACGTCATTCTAGGCACTATAGATAGGGCTGTATTATGTCTATTCATTCAACACTTTTAGAACTTCTTTTTTCTTATATGCAAAGTATGTACGATAATTTTGAGTTAATATAAATAATTACTCAATTTCTTAGATCCCAATAATACTAGGCAAATGCTAAAGAAGTATGAAGCTAAGCCAGATCTCCTTTGTCAACCTTTTTAATTTCATAGGGTTCAACTTTTTCTCATCTTCCCTTTTCATCATGACAAAATTATATAATATAATCGATCGTTGTTACCTTAGTTAGAATAGCCGTTATTGAGCACTACACTACGGTATGTTTGTAGACATAATAAAAACCTAATAAAGTTTTCCTAAAGTATGTCTGGTACATAATAGCACGATAAAAAGAACGCAAAAATTTTTAGTGCGACCAACCAACCCTAATAGCAAAAACGTCTTACAGGAAAAATGTATTTAAAAAATTCTTACTACATATTTCATCGATATATGTCTACGTACATTACTTGTATACCTAAAGTTGGGACATACCGAAGAAAGAATTTGGCGTCACATCCGTTCGTGGTACATAAATTTTGTGCAAATATCTCTATGGAAAGTTTACCCTAAGTCCTCAACTAAGCTACTACCATAATACAACGAGAACCTACGACGCAAAGGACCACTACCTTACCATAACTAAGATAAGGATTTAGGATCAGCAACAAGAAAGATGGCATTGGTAAGTGCGATTCATTTCAATGAAGGATCAAAAATTTCATATCATCATGCACCTCTACTATGGCACTATGTGGAAGACCTTTCTAGAAATTCTATAGCAGGTAATCGAGCAAAACCGAGTCAATAATTGCACTCCCCGTTCAATAAGATACACGTGAACACCGATCGAAAATAGAATCGATATTAAAGATATTGTTTTCGTGCCAAAATAATTCGAATAGCGATGTGGACATTGACGCGGTTTCTGAATTTTACGTGTCGACCACAAGACAGTGAGATACCTCATACCTATACAATGAATATCGCGATATATAACAGAAATAATAACTAAATGGAATGGAAACAATTACGAAGCATATAGTAGGTTTCCCGGCAAATTCATTATCATCAGTCAATTAATTTTCAGCAATGTTATGGAAGACTTATAAAATGAACATTGTTAAAACTTTAATCGTAAGTCATGATCAATAAAACGAACTTACTCAATTTAACGATATTTAAACCACTCACTTTTGAAAATCTTTTTGGGTTAAGTAAGAACAAAATAACAATAAAACAGTATCCCAGCACCCATCATGACCACGATGGGTCGTCATGAGATAAAGGCTTAAAAATACTCAATTAAAATCCTGTCAAGTGCAGCAAAGCTTTTTAGCCGCGCAACAAACTAGTTTTGCATCCCTAATGAACCCTCGTCGTAATGTTAACATTTTGCTATGAAAGTAATGTTAATTATAATAAATTGCAGTTTTTTTAAAATATCTTATTCCATTTCAATGAAACCCATCTTGGCATTATTCATAAGGTATAAGGATTCATATGGTCTAAATATCTTCTCTTTTGGCTGATTAAACCGACCATTCACTTCTTCTCGGTCTCACATTGTTCATAAATAAAAATAGCGGAATTTTCTAGACGCTCACGCTTTTGGACATTATTCAATTACCCACAAATGGGATCGGCAGACAATACGCGCGATGGCTTGTGACATTGCCTCGTCCTTCCAACGTTGCGTTCCCACGCTTCAGTAATTGGATTTCAATAATGAAATGTACAAGTACCGTGCCTAAACGGCGTAGATAGAAATCAGCGAGTTCACAATTTTACCTTCGCATATGGTCTATTAAAGCCTAATGTTCAATTGGATTGTAAATGTTAAAAATATATAATGACGATTCGAAAGTGCTTCTAAAAGAAGTCTAATTGAATAAATAAATGTTTTAGTTTGAGTTGAGTTTGATACGTTTGCTTTAAAACTGAGCGTTATTATACGTAATACGCAAAACCCTGAAAGTATATTAAACGACGAGCCCACCCTGCTAAGCAATTAATTTATGACTCGTTCGGGGAAGCGCCACACCTAATCTTTTTTGATACACTTAAAACGAAATGCTACTATTATTGATAAAGAAATGTGTATGAATCGCTGCCACTACGTCGTAATTAAAATCTTATTATTCAAAGCATGCAAGTGTTTAATTAGTAACGCCACAACAATAAGTAATTCATAACATGTTGATTCGAATTAATAAGAGTACTGTAGTTTCAAGGGGAGCACGTGCGCGCGTAGTCTGTAATTACTGCCTAGTGGTCTAACGTGTAGGCGGTGTAGGTTGGTACAGTGAGTCACCGCTAACCGGCTGATGCGCTCGCGCAGCCGCGCAGTATCATCTAAGGTTACTTGAGCAAAAACGTCAACAATACATTTTGTACTCATAGGCTGGAAAAACAATGGATTTTGTAGAGAATGTGAAATCCTTTTGGCCGTGGTCACAGACAAAATAGCTGAACGCTGCCTAATTACATGACAGTAGTTATACATATATTCTGTAAATTAAAATTGTGAGGATTTTAATAATAATATGTTATCATACGTATATAAGTCGCAGCGTATTGAATCTATTCAGCGTTCCTTTACGAGACACTTGGCTTTTACCTCTCGAGGTATATCACATCGCTGCCCATATGGTGAACGCTTAGATTTTTTTAAAATGATTTCGTTACGCGACCGTCGCAAATTACACGATTTACTATTTCTCCATAAATGTGTAAACGGTGCTGTTGTCTGCGAGGACATTATTTCTAACATCGCTTTTCAGATACCGTATCGCCTTCCCAGAAAACCGGTAAAACACCTTTTTTGTGTTCCAGTTTGCAAAACTAACCTAGGCAAACATGCTCCATTATCGAGAATGTGTGCTACTTATAACCAACAAATAATGCTCTTACCAGATCTTGATATATTTTTCGGATCCCTCGCACAGTATAAGCATCAAATTATTCACAGTTTTTCCAGTAGTATATAAAAATTTAGTATATTGATTATGTTTTTCTTTCTATTATGTTTAATTGTATAAGTGTTATTAATGTGAATGTTGTGTACACCTATAATTGATAAATACATAAGATACAATTATGTAATTAGATAATGTCATCCTTTAGATAATGTAATGTGTATTTATTGTTGTGTGTTCCATAAATAAATAAATAAATAAATAAATAAGTAATGACGTTTGCTGTATACAAACTGATAATAAGATGTAGTTATTACATGAATAATTCTGAGACAACAAATGAAGATTTGTTTACTTGTTCGTTTATACCATGAATTATTTTTTGTCCTGATAAATCATATACGTAGCACAAGGCAATGCACGTATCATAGCCGAGGTCAGAATTCTGCAACTTTACAATCCTTTTTGACATCTCCCAATTAATAATAAATTTTAACATGAGCTTTAGCAGACCACTTTTCGACTTCACCAGATTAAAACAGCAGTGATTGTCACAATAAACCAATTTGACGACTATTTGTGGATCATATGGATATGATTAATCGAATGCGTAGTAATAAAAGGGTTCCTTGCTGCGTTTTATTACAACAATCAAGGAGATACGTTCAAGAATCATCTCAATATTGCCGCTGACACGATGCGGGTGCAGGATATGAGCGCGACGAGAGACAACTATTTATAAACACGCCTTATCTCGATGACTAAGCGCACTTTAATTTGTACTAGTTAATAAACAAAGGTACGTCTTTACGCATCTGTATTTGTATAAACAACGATATTTACAAATGAGATACATATTACGTACTATAATAAGATACTGTTAATGGACAATATTCATATTGTTTGTGTAAACATGTAGATTATCTGTGAAGATTTAAAATTGGTTATTGAACCACTATTGAATAGAGAAGAACCGCAACAATATAGTATACGACGACATGTTTATATCATACTAGATTTAGCATAATACATATGGGAAAAAAGGGTTTAAGCGCCACTTCTCTAAAAATAAGAGTAGTAAGAATACATAATACGATTTACCACACTAACATTGGCTTCGCATCACGCCGTATTTCCTTTTCCTTTCCAGTGTTTGCTAAATTGAATTTACTGAACTATACAAGTCGGTATTTACTCAAACATGTTAGTTTACGTAGTAATATGCAAACCTTATTCAATACAACAAGTCTACAATACACCTTTAATGACATAAGCACAAATGAGCAAACAACGTGTGCTAAATGAACCAATTTGTTCGTCGAATTAGCAACCATCTTGTTCAGAGTGACGTCACTGATAGGAAAATACTTTCCCGTGATCGCGATGCAATATTGTATAAATTATAAACAGTAAACGTAGGAAGTCCGTCTCACATGGTGCTTAATTGTTAAATGGAACGGAACGCTCAATGAAAGCAGGGCGAATGTGACGTGATTCAATATTGGAATTTGGATAACAGATGCAATATAAGAGTAAAGAGAGGTAAACAGCTGGAGACGAGTGTTTTTCGTTGTTTGTGAAGTTTAAAAAGTCCATGTGTGTGCAACGACAGATCGCGATTACAAAAACAACATGAAAGAAAACAAAA
Organism: Colias eurytheme; assembly: GCA_907164685.1. Classification (NCBI taxonomy): domain Eukaryota; kingdom Metazoa; phylum Arthropoda; class Insecta; order Lepidoptera; family Pieridae; genus Colias; species Colias eurytheme. The sequence goes on along the minus strand of CAJQZN010039463.1, from coordinate 7,662 downwards.
CAACGAAAAGATCCAATGCATGGTCAGCTGGTGAATTATTGTTTCGTTCCGTTTATATAGGAATCTTACAAAGTTACAATGAATTCAGAATATTTTTATAAAAAGCCTTTTGCATCTAATGACTCAAAATATAAAAAAAATAACTTAATCTTTATGATAATGATAAGAATGTACGGCACATTATATACGCTACGCATACGCTATTTGATTTCTTAATCTCGGGGAAATATTTCAATGGCATAGGTTGCTTTCAACACAACTATGAAATCTTTCATATTATATCGCTCATTTCAACATCAGATGACCGCCACGGCTCAAATGTCAAGACCAATCAATACAGTGTCGATAATCTTTTCATAGCCACTGCCTGATTTAGATTCGAAATATTTCTGAACATTGTATTTCTATTCTGAAGAAAATTTGTAAGAGTCAACAGTCAACAAGTGTTAAAAAATGTTGTGTGGTTTTATGAAACCACGGTAAAAGTGAAACTTAGGCACAAAATTATTGTATTTGTACGATAATTATCGTACGGTTCGACCGTCACGCGACATGCGCTACACAGACCAAAAAGTTTGAGACGATAAATAATATAAAAGTTTCACTTAAAAAAAAAACAATAACACGATCCTCATCTCACTTAACATAATATACAAACATGACTCGATCAATAAAAATGTTTTGCAAAACAATCAAGGGAAAGCAACAGGAAAACCACCTTATTCCACAAAATTTTCCTACTTCTTCGAAACTCCAACCTCCGCACTTAATCGACAAACAATAAAGGGTATCAAGTGTACAAAATCCAACCTTTCTAAAAAAATCTGTGACCTACCCCAAGGCCGTTTATATTAGCGTATCTGCTGATTCATCCGCTGTCAAGGCGTTCCTACTATCTGTGCTACGATACTCAAATTACGTTGATCGATCCACAAGGTCACTCTTTGATCTCATGATTTATTCACTAGTGCAATTTTTAGACCCATTAGTCATTGGATTACGACGTTGATGGATCTTAATTCCGAGTACTTCTTCATAAATACTCAATGCTGTTTATTATCTCATTTATTTATGTTTCGTTTAAGAGTTCCTTCATAGAGTAATTTTATTTCGACCATTCATGTCATCTCAACGTTCTGTATAATCTAAATTGCTTTTTAATTTTCTGCATTCAAACCTTTAAATCCGAAGAAACGAAAGGGACGTGTTGTAAGAACTCAGCTCTATATCAATCCATTTCAATTTTATAGAAAAGGGTTTGCGCATTGTACAATGTACAGGGCACCTATTCGCGAACATTTCGAGCGTACTCCACATCCCCGAACCGGCGGCGTCAACTTTTCTAATGTTTTGAGAGTTCACTGCTAGGTCAACAAGCCCGCATTCTGCCCGTGCATTACTCGGAGTAGTAATACGGGAGGTACAAAGCGATGAGAAGGGCACGTAGCTGGGGGCAGGGGTTGCCACTTGCCACCCGCGCGTGGAAAACAAAAAGGAAATGTAAAACGCGTTTCGCAATTCATATTTTTAGTCGTGTCCTAGTGCTTACATAATGTTGTAGACAAAACGAATCCTGGAAGTTCACGATGACTTTTTAATTATTTTCACAGCTCTGGATTGATCACGAGCTATTCATTTAATAAAATCATATTTTTAATTAATACTGCTGTTTACACGAACAGAAATTGTATAACATTTCAAAGTGACTACTTTGAAATGTTAGTTTCCTTGGCATTTCGTATATTAACAAACTTTACCTGTTTCTCATATCTCTTCTACATTTCCGCGTAAATAATGTTTACGAATAAAAAAGTTCGCATATATTTCATCCGAACTGTGGCAATCCTAGCTAGGATCGTTCGTTTCGGGCACCCTGCCAAGCCGAAGCGCCACTGCGCCCACTGCATCGTCTGTCAGCGCCACAATAAATCTGCGCTCGTAAAATCTCTATTATCCCACCGCTAAGACATAATTTCGCATATCATCCGGCAGAACGGGAAATAGCCGGCGTGAATGTCTCGTGCGTAGTCTAGGGTTTTTAATGTGAAGTATCTCAAAGTCCAACGGGAAAGAATTCGCGAGGTGCTGTTATTTTTTTATGCCTGCGTCTAAGTACATTATCGTGTTGTTGACACGCACAACGGATACGACGTTTTAATTTGAAATAAAATATTCATCTACTTATACTAGGTGATTCATTATAAGATACGTTCGTTTAAACCTTAAAACCCCTACCTAAAACTTAAAACTCCTTAATAAGGTTGTTTAGAAGATTTGCCAAAACGTAACGAGCTACGACATTTGCCGAGTCGTGATAAATATATCATTATCATTACACGCGCCATTCTCGAAGAAAATTACGCTTGATTAGAATAATAATAGACCATTCACAAAGAGACGATGATAAAAACCGCCAATTTCTTTGAAATTAGGTCATCTATGCACGCAATCTTCATAGAAAGCTACTTTTGGTTTGAAAAATATCCCTAGAGAAGAATTAAGGGCAAAAAGAGCTGTACAGAAACTGTAATAAGCTATTCTTTACAGGGCAATGCACCCAAAAGAATGACCTAATTCACTAATGGAAAATTAGCTCCTGTTTCCCATAGCGCTTTTATACAGGGTCTGTTATTTTCCGCTTATATTCACTTCAAAAGGGATTCTGTCCTATTTAAAAGCCTACCTTCAAATTTATTATCACTATTAACTACAGCCAGGTCTTTGTTTCAGTTTATATTCATGGCTGTAGCATCTCCGAATTCATATTTTTAATTCGGTAAATAATAATAAACGTAAGAACCATCTTTCAAAACGAATTTTCTTCCTTATTTACAGGTCTAAATTGGTCAAATTACAAATTAATCCATCAGTCCTCGGAATCACAGACACAATAGAAAATCTATTGTGTCGCGCCCCGATCGGGCCTTACGGTGGTCAATGGGTTAATAACAACAATGCGAACGACGGGATCGGATTTAAGACAAACAATTCTAACTAGCTTATACTAAACAGATTATTCCTATCTTTTAACCACAACCAAAGATATTGTAAAATAATATTTGTTTATCATTAATTATACAAACACAAGTTGATTAAATCAGTGATCACCTAAAGGAAGGTTTGCAAGAAAAGGTTCAAAGTCAACCAGCAGGTGTTTCCGTTATGTAGATAATAAATTAAGTTATCTTGGTTTACTTGAGATAAAAACGCCTGTTCTGCCTGTTATAAGAAGAAATTAAGATGAAAATAGATATCACAGCACTCTAAGGCGAAGGACGCCGATTAAAAACTAGCCTCTTGCAAGATTAATTTGTTTCTTCAAAATTTTCAGTATGTTTTTCAGTTATATCAGCTGAAAAAACCCAAATCAAACAATAATCAAATCAATCTAATTAATCATCATCAATCAAAGTAATTCGTGGCCTTCTTTTAGAAGACAATTCCCTCCTTTTCTCGAAATTATACCAATTTATAAGTAATCGACTGGAGTACTCTTGTCACGCACATCCCGGATCCATTAAAATACTACCTTATCATTATTGTCGTTGAAATAGAAAATTTTATAGATTTAATTGGAAAAAAAGTAAATTGGCTTTGCTCTAAAAATAACTTTGATTTTGATTCTGGGATTTATCAATGCAACTAGTATAAAACTGAAAGCAAATGAAAGGAAATCATTCAAAACATTGTTCACTATTGGCAAACCATATCAACCAAATAAGATTATCATTTTGATAGATACAATAACACATTTAACATATAACATATACTAGAATTTCCTCTTCATCACATAAAGGTTATAATAAAGAAACTGCACATATTTAAACGTGCAATTATGCTATTGCTATACATGATCAACGTTGATAAATGAGATGATATAAATTGTTGTTATGACATAAGCGAATTAAATTAAACCTAATCGCACGATCAATTCTAAGAATTGTATAGATTTCTTGATATTCTGTTGACGGCATGGGTATAATATATTGTACCTACGTACTTAAAGAAACCTAAAAGACACTAAAAGTTATCTGGTATAACTGGTCAGCGAAAATCTCAAGGGAGAGGAAACTCACCGTTCAAAGATTATTTAATGTAGCTCTTGAAAGTTTCTAATAATCAAATAATTTCACAATTATCTTATCAACGAAAACAGTAATTACTTCACTATAACTATTCGTATAATTACATGGTTCCATTTTAAAAGAAACAAGACAGATAAAAGCGAAAATTATCGCCGTTCTAAATTCATCACTTTCTACGAGACAATGGTTGGAAGTTGGAACCAAACAAATAATACAAAAAGCTTGGCCACCATCTGAATACCTACTTAAGTTGAGCAAAAACAGAATATTATACCAGCGGTTCAAGTCTTTGTTCCCACTAATTACTTCCAGTACCCGCAAACGTTGACACAACATTTTTAGCCACATTTTTACAAGAGCATAGTCGGCAGCTCGAAATTTACATGCATTCAGTAGAGTTACGTACGTAAGCACGATTCCCTAAAAGAAAAGTGGAAAACTGTGTGAAACACGACTTCAGTTCTTTCTTTGACGAGATTCGAAACGACTCCTTTCCATTTACCGTAAGTCTCCGTGAATTTTCACCATTATACAAGAGGATAAACACAACGAAATGAAATATGTTTTCCGTAAAATATTATTGAATACAACGTGCATACGGAGCTCCAAACTTCCATGCAAAAGCAGTATCTATATTATGCATCTTCAAATCCTTCTTCGTAATCCATAACTACGCCACTATTCAACTTGTATACAAAATTTAAATAAGGCATGAAAAATAAATTCAACCTCGCTTATTTATTATGTCAACAGTCCTATGAATAGTGCATATTAATTATGTGCTAAATTATTTTACTTTTGTCTATAGGTATTAGGTAATATTACTTCATGTTTACTGCATAACAGATTTAAAAAAAATTACAATTGCCAATAGGTCTTTTCTTGTACATAAAAGGATAATTATAGATTGTCTAATCTAATAATCTAATAATAAAATCTAATAATCTAATAACAGTAAAGTAAAGGTACTTTATTTCATATGATTTGTTTTTAATTCGTCTAATAGACTTGTTTTGCTCTGAACACGGTCAGAATAGATACAACAATACAAATCCCCCATTCATGCCAATACCATCAATACAACAAGACACATCCGGTATAAATCCACCATACAACAATATAACACCACAAGCACTAAATAAACATCCCATGTGTGATGATTCTACGTCTAGTCTGATGCATCATCGCAAATAATAGAACGATCAGTTGCCAAAATATCCGAGTACATGACTAATTGCACGGATGTCCCATAATGACTAAATGCTGTATAGATTAATTAGGGTGTAGACCCTCTACGTAGACGTAACCCGATATTCCAATTGAAACTTGGGGCTGAGACAGCTAATGAGTATGTTTGGAAGCCGCGCCATTCTTCGAGTGCAAGCGCTTTGAATAACTCTCGGTGTTTTAATGGGCTAATGAAAGGGCTTCGGCTATTTAAACTTGATGGTATTTGACGTCGAGAGGGCGATCGATAAACCTAAATCGTAAATTATGTGTTTGATTTGGATAATTACCCGTTATAGCATAATAAAATACGTTATATAAACAATACTTATTTTTTTCAAGAGAAGGGCCATGCAATTTAACCTAATCCTAATAAAGTATCTCCGAACTTATCTTAACAGGCAACCTAATGCCTTGAATTTTTCGTAACAATGATGATTTCTAATTGCTTTCCTATTAGAAAATTTTGGTAAGCATCAACCCTGACTTAAAATGCAACATAAACCTACCTAACACGCGCACATCATCCATTGCTACATCTCCATTACCAACACATCAATTAACATATAAAGAACCGTAACCTAACAATGTTGATTCATAATCCGACCTCTTAATGAACACAACACAGCGTGAAGCACATTGCAGCGTAGTATATAAGTGATTCACATTTTTTCACTACGCAATTATGATAACTACGTCGAGGGCGGGTGCGTTGACCCCGTTCATCCGTCAATGATTAGATACAAGAACGCTTATTACCCTCAAACCGAGTGAGATTAGAGCCCACTGCGGCCTGCGCATATTTGATGCACGCTGCAAATTCACTTTCAAAGTCGTACAAACATTTGCACAGCGAAATGAAACTGCAGCGAGATATGAAAGTACGAAAATCTATTTGCACATTGTTTGAATGGGTATTTTTTATGATAGTTACTATGGTCTTTCCTCATAAAATTTCATAATGAAGTAATGCTATAGTAAAATGTTTGTTTTTAAGTTTAAAAATTATGTTTATACAATATTCTGTAGTTAGATTATTTTTAATGATGCTTCATAGGTTCATTGTACATAATGAGTAAATATATAACCAATGTTTTTGCTTACATTCCTCATTTGGACATTAATTATGAGAAAATCTGTACATTGTCATTGTTTTATCAAAACATTAGTTTTTTTATTACCACATTTAAAAACACAACTTAAACAATTTTTACGAATTAAATAAAAGACATAATCTCAAGGTAGATTCATGTACTCCTTTTTGTGACCTTGAAATTAAAAATGTGTCTTTGTTGAAATTATTTAATGCAAAAACAACATCAATATAACTATGCTTATCTTAAATAATCTGCAAATACTCCGCACTTCTTTTTGGGCAGAAGCTTTGAGATAACTTACTCAATAAATTACTTAGTAAACATTTTAATCATAACAATATGCAAGTTGAAGACAAGTCAAGAACTGTAGACGTAAACCATAATTAAAAATCTACTACATAATTAACATATTAGCTATACAACCATACATCTTTTAACACATTTCTACCCTCACAAATTCACCCACTCATTCATACAAAAATAAACTCTAAGTTATACAAAATAGGACTCACTTTACAATCGTTGTGCCGATAGCACCAAGTACATCCAAACAGCAGTCCCACCGCTGTGATAACCAACGCCAGCGCTGGTAACGCGTACAGCCCACCTCCCGTACCCCATTGTGGGATTATACCATTTGAATCTAAAACAATTGAAGTTATCTACTAATTACTAAGTAACACATAAATACAACTACTAGTCTACTTATTACTAAGTAACATATGAGCCGATGAAGAACTGTGCGATCAAACTAAGAGTATGATGGACTTAGCATTGTATTGTAATGTAAGCTGTTAATTGGAACTAATTTATAAAAAAGGCTATAATGTTAGTTAATTAAATTTGATTTACGAATCACACAAAATAAAATAAACCGTTATTGGCAAAAGATTTTTTAAGTAAATTGTGGTTTTCAAATGAGACACAAAGGTTGACACTCCTATTTTAAGTTGGATTACACGCCCTAGCCTTCCATCAGGAGGCTGGGGCTTTAGTTTATAGCCAGCTTATCTAAATTGGAGGTTGTCACATTCTTATGATGATTATAATATGCTTGTTTATTACATTTGATCAATGGATGCTTTAACTATTGAGTCACTACAAATAATGTAATACAAATAGGATTGTAATGAAAGACCTACTTATAGAGACAAAGTAATACACTATTGGCTATTGAGATGGTAAATGTTTTTCTTTTTCACATATTATATTAGACTACAGGCCCATGTTGAAAAAATTATGGGTCATTTGAC